>JAPYZO010004996.1:0-14446 GCA_030522905.1 Torymus flavipes | reverse complement strand
CCTCATGTCCCCCGACTATTTGGGTTTAAGACTTTTTTCAATAATCGACTCGTTTATTGTCACACGTCTACGTAAATAAATTATGATCAAGAATTTCAAGAGAAGACAATAATACTTTTCATATTGACTGGCAAGACCAAGACAAGAGAAAATTTTTCAAGAATTTACAACAGCAAGACAATAATTACATAAATATTGTATTGTCTTGCTCTCGTACAGCTCTAGAAAAATGTGCTTAGACGCTAATACTGTATATCGTTTAGATGTCGAAATATAGTTATAGTTTTTATGTTTTTTTAGTAAAATATACTCTATATTGTAGTCGTTTCAACTATAATTATCGTAAATTCAACAATAATATTGTAATTTTTGCTATAAAATAAGGTACTAAAGATTCTTCACTATACATTATTGTAACAGTAACTATATTTTTACCTCAGTGTAATCAACTCGATAATAAGTACACAAAGTGATTTTAAAGTTACCCTCGAGTTTCCAGAAAATTATACTTATATATATTTCACGAAGTTTAATCGTTAAATTCATTTGCAGTCCCTTTCTCTTATTAAACCGATTTATAATTCAAAACTCGAATAAGTAAGTTCAAGGTTTATTTAAGTCTCGGCCCGCTCTCGCCTTTACGCAGGTGCGCGGCCAAGACAAAAGCCAGAGCCAGCGAGTTCCTTTTTATCCTTTATTGTTTTAGAATTTTTCACCTTGAGAGATTTCCGCCTTATTTGAGATTCCTCGCTCTATATTTCGCACTTTTGACGCATTGTCTGTTCCCCGCTATAGCGCTCGAAATGGATTAAAGTATAAATTTTGCAAACGCCGACTCGTAAACACGTACCTACTTTTCTAGTCTTTTCAGTGTTGCTGTTTCTCGTTCAAATATTTGCCGACCAAACTTATATTTCGCTCATTTTAAAATCCATAACAAAATTATTGTCTACTACTTTCCTCGACTCCTCCCAGCTTCCATTCGACTCGTTCTATTTTCGTTCCCGCTTCCTTACAACACGAAAATCGAATCGAAACCAAATCACTTTATCTAGTTTTCTCTTCTATCATTCCTCCTTTCTCTCTCGCTATTTAAAGCGTTTCCCATCGATTCCTACTCTCGAAAAATCACCTCTCCGCGCGAACTTACACACATACCCGCTTTACACTTTACCCCCCTTCCTCCTATACGCTCTATTGTCTTTTTCAATCAGCGCCGCAGAGCTTCCGCGGGGATAAATAAATCGAATCAAAATCAAATCACTCCATCCCATTCCTCTTTCATTTTATATCTCTCTACGCGCGCTCTAGCTCTACCCCTTTATCGTACTTTCTTACTCCGGCCTCATATTCTCTTATTTTCCACCTCTAATTCTCCCGCGCGCGCTTTTTCCCGTCCGCCGCGTTTCTTACGACAGGACCTACACACACACACCCACTCGCAAGTTTTATTAGACGCGAGAGCGCGCGCAAAATGGATTTGCGCACTGGACGCGTGTGTGCGCCTCGATAATGCCGTTTCCAGGAGAGCGCGAGGCTTTTTCCCTTCCCGGATTTTATCGTTTTTGCGTCAGTGCGCGCGCGTGTTAGCCAGATTTTCCCTCGCCCGCTGGTTCTCTCGAGGCGGGTATCATTTTTCCCGACGTGCGAGGAAATGACCGTCGTTCGGGAACTCGATTTTTCCATAATAGCTATGATATTGTACATCGACCCTTGCTTTTTACCACCCCGCCTGCGAGAGCACGGATTTATGTTGCGATTTATAGAGTTCTTTGAGCTCGCAAATTCGACGGTTTTCTTTCTGAGAAATGTTTCTAGGAGCGATAAAAGGTTGAAATGGTCGCGAGTTGTGACGTTTCGAGTTGCAATAAAGAAGGCTTTGGTTGTTTCATAACGTTCTTAAAAGATGCTAATATTTGCTTGAAACCGAAACAGTTGTTAAAAAAGAGTCGAACAATAGTAGACGTAAAAATAGATAAAAGCGTTAAATACAGGCAAGAATAAATTTTCTCTTACACTTTTCGTATAATAGAGATATAAACTCTTTATAGGTGGAAACGAAATAATGAAATGAACCGTTAAAAAATAACCGGAAATTTATTGTTTTTTAAGAAAGTAAACGGAAATATGAACAGGAGAAAGTAAATCAGGATCATCTCTAAGAAATATTATATTTCCGCCGCAGGGAGCCGCTTATATGTAAGTTTATATATTACTTTTTTTTCATTTTAATGTATTTTTTACGATTCATATTTTATACGTAGCCTGACAGTTGTGTATACTATTTTCGTTAAAGTACGTGTCCATTAACTACCTTTCCAAATCCGCAACAATCAATCACACTCAATCCCAAGCATGTCGACCTCAAACATACATTTTTCTTTTAAAATCATTTCGCGAAAATTACTTTAGTAACATTTAATTTAATACGCTTTTTTCTCGGACAAATATTGCGGCAAAAGTTTCTGGGAAAATATAATTTTCGTTTTTTCGTTTGTCAAACACAAAGAATGAATTCTCATAGCAATTTTTAAAGTTTCTGAAGAAAAAGTTTAAGCAAACCATTATACATCTCTTTGAAAAGTGAATTTGTTACTCACTTTCGTCCACAGTGGATTATACAGAATAAAAACAATACAAAATTGTTTAATTTTGAAAAAAAAAGTTACTTTAACAATACACCTTGAAATAAAAATAATACAGATTAATACGCATAAGTTTTCAGAAACTGTATAACAATCACTCTCCATTTACATTGTCCGACTCCCAACCATTATTCAACATTTTCCAACTTCCCTTGAAAATTCCACTGAAAGCAAACGCGCAAACCGTTTATCCTTCATTCCCAAACACACGCACACCCACACATCCAAAATTATGCGCCACACCTCTCCCACTCCCAAATTACCGCCCTAAACGCCTTCGCTTTCCTCTCGTTCACCGCCGCGCCTCGGCAAAATACACATCCCCTATTTTTTAACGGCCCCTCGTTCCACCGCCTGCGTGTATATAAACTCAAAACGGTGTGCCTGCCGGGCGGCTAAATTTATTCAATTCCGCTAACGAGGAACTGACGCGCCGCACTTGGCTAAAAACGCTATGCGCCTCGGAAAACGATTCTCCGGGACGAGCGTTATCGCGACGCATTATGTAAACGCGGCTGAGTCTTGGATGGTCAGAAGTTGCGCGGGAGCGCCCGCAGAGGTGGAGTTAAGATTGGAGTGGTTCGAGAAAAAAAAAATTACGCCGCCCCGGGCGTGCGAGAGATTACGAGATTCAAGGCGCGAACAAAATGTTTTTAAAAAGTATATAGCGCGCCGAGAGATAATTTATTTGACAATTTTTATTATACGGAAGCATAATAAGAAAGACCTAGGGTGGATTATGAATTTTTAAACAATTCAGAGAGGTTCGTGAAGTTTTCAATTTACTTTCTCGTAAAGCTTCCTTATGAAATACTCAATTATATACATATATGTACGAACTGAAGCTTAAAACTCTTAGCAATCGATTTCTGATATCTTTTGCAACCTTAAAGCAGATATCCTCATGTAATCCTTACACCCACGCACAAACACATATCTGACACATTTCAGGTTTAGTATTCATCGAGAACCATCTGCTCGTGAAAAGTTCGACTCGCCAAATATTCGTAAATGAAATACGCAAAAACTAAAATAATCCCGCTTCCCGGCGCGCACTACTTCGACACCAAATAGCCCAAGTTTATATAAACTCCGCCCGATTTCAACTTCTTCTCTCTCTCCCTCTCTTACCTAAATCAGACTCGACGGTAAAGCTATACCCACACGCGCGGCAAACTATCCTCGCGGCGCGTCATAATAATAATCGTAACGATAATAATCGCAATAACATAAATATATATATACACGCGAACCTTATACTTGGTGAACGCGCGTGTCAGCTGCAGCAGGATTATATATACTTGCGAGCGGCAATTTTCGGCGAAAATTCGGGCCTAGCGTCGTAAAGCGCAGCCGACGCGGTATAGCAGCGGAATATAGATATACACATATACAGCATGCATATACGCGTGACGTGTTGCGCGGTGAGAGGGTAAACAGGCGCGTTGTTTTTTCACGTATTTTTCGCGTCCAGGTATACAGGGAGAAGGTTTATTGACGTCTGGTCGGATGTGTATATAGAGTACGCGCGTGTATGTCGCTGCAGCGGAATATATATTTTTCAATCGTGAAATCGACGTTTGACGCGCGCTTGCCCCGGCTATTTCGACGCTTTTTTTCGGTGACGCGGTGTTGTTTTTTTTTTGTCGCTCCCTCTGTTTCGAGTAAGGTTGCTGTATATAGGTTGAAAAATAAATAGCTCGGTTGAACGATAAATAAACGCGCCAGCGCGTAGTTTGTATATATCAAGCGATCGTTTTGGGGTTTGCCGAGAGGGGATGGGAATTTGCTGGGTCATGGATATATTATGTGGGTTTTTGGTGTGGAGATTAGGGAGCTGCGTGATAATGATGATGATGATGAATAGAAATAAATCGGCAGTTTTTTAGTTTCCAAACATTTTGGTGATTCTGGTGAGGGGATGTTTTAAAATCAGGAAGATTATTATCGTTCGTTCAAACGCGAATTTAATGATACAGTTTGGGAGACTATTTAAATTTATCAGAATTCATAGACCATTAGGTTTGAATTTTCAAAAGTTTATCTATATCATTCGAAAATAAATGAAGTAAAATCGGACATGTCAAATGGATTAACGATATAAGATAAAAAGCTCAAAGGATACTGCATCAATGATAACAAAAGTATAACATTTCAGATTATAAAGCAATAAAAAACTGTTGTTTAACACACTTTTCCAGTTTGAAATCCAACAAACGCACATACTCACAAAGCTCGTTATTTTCAGTCGCGAAAGAAGTATTCCATTAATCAAAATGTAAACCCAGCCCCGTATTAACCCCCCGACAATTAATTACGGATTTTCATTCTCTCCCTCCTCGTTATAAAGGTCTTATGCGAACAAAGCTGATTACGGGCTGCTCTCTCTCGCTCTCTTTCACAACAAAAATGCAACGCGGCTTCAAACTCAAAGTCCTCGCAAGGTAAATAAAAACAGGCTTCCGACAAATAACGGGGGAGAGATAATCTTTCGGGCGTTCGGGAAATCCATCTTATGCAAATCCTCGAGCGCGCCGCCGCGCCTGTTTATCAAATCAACCCCGGAATTTCGTCGGCCGCGAAGCCTATATACCGCTCTGCGCGGCTGCTGCTGATTTTGCATTCTAAAACTTTCCACTCGCGGGTTTGGTCTATATACGTGTGCAGTTGGGCGTGTGTAAGAACGCCGCGGAATAATATTTTATTGTGGTTTTAGTAGAGGCTTTCGTAAAAATATTCAAACTAGATTTATATTGAATGTATTTACAAACTGGGATTGAAGAAAAATTTTCCTGAAACTGTATAGCGTATTGAATATTGACTGTAAAAGAAAAACATAATAATAACACGTATATCTTTATATATGTAGCGATATGGTTTAATTTAATATTGAATTGCCAAAAGTGTATATAAAATAGAATCATATGAATAATTTTAGAGTATCTGAAGGTATTGTTTCTTTTGAAGTCAATGTTTTACTAAAGTCATCTCAAACGTACTATTCTTTGCTTAGACTAAAAGCTGCAATATAGGAGCCTTTCTACGTAAATTTTAAATTTATCAAACAACTTTTCATGTTTTAGGTCATAGTCATTCAAAAAATTAAAAGTTTTATAGTATTTTCTTTTGAATCCCATTAATTTTTTTTAATATAATTTTATTTCTGTTACCCTTGAAAGATTTTATAAAATATTTCTCATAATTTTTCCAAAAGTTTTATGCTTGTAGGGTCGAAGGAATTTCACATATCAAAAAGTTTTTATAATGCACAATATCAAAGCGTAAAAAGTTACGAAAAACTTTCGCGCTATAACTTCTAAAGAAAAATAACACCAGATCATACAATTTGCATGTGTAAAGTAGAAAAGGTCAAACATAAACAGACTCGAATGTGGATCTTAAACCCAGTGCTTCCCAGTTTTTTTTTCGCAAGTCAGCAGGACCAATTCCTGTTTCCTCTTATATTTTTCGTGTATTATAAATGATCGTGTTGACATTCATAAGCAAGCAACCGTTTCCCCTTATTATCAGAAAAAAGACCTTACTCGTGAAAAAGGAATGTTGCCTCGAAAAGAAACATGCAGAATATATAATTTAATTTTCTCTTGCGAAAAATTTTAATATAAGCTTTACAGCTTTTTCTGGGTCCTTAAAAAATATATCCTTATAAGCTTTAATTAAAATATTTTAACCGCAAAGCTCCTCACGTGCCCCTTATTTATTATACAAAATCAAGTTGTATTTCGAAATCTTGCAACCACGGCCAAAATATATATATTATTCTCTTTGAAAACCGAATTCGAGGGCAAACATTTGGAAAGAGGTTAATGAGTAACGCACGGCATTTAATATTTGAAAGCACCTCAAGCCCGCGCAAATGACATCGACAACGAGCGTCGACTTAACTTATCGAGAAAAAAAAATATATATATCCACACGTCGTGTTCTCATTCCATTGTTCCATCCTCCGATCGTGAATTCGGCGCACACTTTATTTCTCGGAGCTACTACTTACTGGCCGCACTTAAAGCCACTCGGGCTCGAGATCAGAATCTCGAATGAGGATAACGTGCGCGCGCGCGAGCTAAATGACCGCGAACCGCGAGGATTAACTCCCCCGTGGCTTTTTACGCCGGCGGAATCGATGAAAGTTCAGCGTCGCGGCGACTTTGTGATTAATTGAAACTCCCGCCAGAGGAACTTCTTCTTTCTCGCCTTCAGAGAATTCGAGCCGCGACTGTGGCGGAGATAAGTTTAGGCCCAGGCGAGAGGGAATTTATTATGCGGCTGTAATCTGCGCGTTTTAACCCCTTCGTTTGGCCGAGTTGCGGGAGAACTTTTATTTTATTAAGCCAGTTGGCTCTGCGTCGGGAGGAGCGAGCTAGTTTCGTTTCGGCAGTCCGCTGGGTTCTCTTCTTCGCCGAGACGTGGAAGACACGACTTCGCTCCCCTTTCAAAGGATGTGAGAGAATTAGAGGGTTGAGAAAGTTTTTGCCTCTATTGTGACACAGTTTAAGGATTTCTAGGTCTCGAGCGAGTTCGTGATAGAATTTGATAAAAGGACTGCGCGCTCTTTGTTTTATTATGTAATAGCTAAAAACGTCAAAACATTTACACTTACGTCATACGAATTGGGACATTTGTTAAAAATTTAAATTCCTTTTTCCAACTTGAACAAAGTTAAAATCGATGAGGCAATTCTTGAAAAAAAAATTTAGAGGTTTTCCGAAAGTTCTCGTAAAATATGCCAGGTCAATGAAGGGCTATTCAGGTAGCAGGACTTTGTCCCCATAAAACTTTTATGTCCGCCAATGTAAAACACGGAGAATTTTTGACTTTACGACACTGATTCTTTTAAGTGGCCATTTATTAACTACATGTTCCTCAATTGAAAACACATTCCGCAATTTAAAGTGAAGTAGCCCCTTAATGAAAATAGAGTATTTTCATTCGTTTAGAGAAAATTAAAATTTAACGACTTTACGCGCGATTTTTCAATACTCGTTACAAATGCATTCAATTTGTCATTCATCATTTACAGCTCCGGAATGAACTTCAACTTTGGAAACTGATAATATCGGAAACGGGAAAAAATCATGGCAATTTTAGTGCTAATATATCATTGTTGACAGACGTACGTGAATCAATTTAATAAATATATACAATAACTAAAATAATCACGGAAAGTTTTTTGTTACGTCACAAAAACGAAAAGTTGAGATAAGTCGAATGTCAAAAGTTTAATTAAAATGTTTTCATAAAAGTTGCCATTAGCTTTATTGAATTGTTGTTTTTGTTAAAATTCTCTGTTCATTCCAAAGTTTACAATATACTTCAAAAATTATGAAAATATTTCCTTCCATCTTTTGAGAAGTCCATCAAAGTTTCATTAAGTAATTTTCATTAGTGTCTTTTGTTACTTGTATAGTATGTACCACTCAACTTCACGAAATGAGAAAATTTAATCATTTTTGTATTCGTGAAAGTATGTACATTAAAGATTACTTCAGCTTGCTTTTTACGAGTTTTTGCATTCAATGCAGATTTGAAACTCAAGATAAAACGCGCAAACTGTAATTATTTAATAATTTGACATGAGATTTTTTCATCCTAATTTTACCTTTTCTGAGCTTTTAAAACTTTAAATAATAAAGTAATTTAATTGAAGCACATTCATTAAGAATACGAGTCAGAGAAAATGAATGAGAAATGAAAAATGATAACTACATGTAGATACTTTATATTATATTAGAAAGTCTAACAAGTTTTTATATAAAATTGAATTTCATGAGACACAAGTTTTCATTATTATTTTTCATTACTTGTTGGTAAAAGGAATAATTAACACTTTTATAAATCTTTTCGAAAAATTTTAATAAATTATACCTACTACTAAAAATGTAAATGAAAATTTATTTAAAATAACAATATCGTTCTTTTCTAAACTTTTATTGACCTATTAATTAAGAAAATGAGCAAGGAATTTGCCCTACTATCACTGCAAAGGCCATTATTATCTTCACAAAATTAGTATCGTAAATCACGTTAATTATTACCTCACGGTCGGCGTGTGATGTTAACATGATTTATTGCTAATTAAATGCAAATAGTGCAGGGAAAATTTTCTCTCATCGATTACGTTTTGAAACATTGTTAGTAATTCCGATAAGGTGGAACAAAATCACATGTTCACGGCGATATCAACGTTCTCATAAAACATAAAATTATACAATCGCACAAACCTTCCCAGAATAATATCAAAGGTAAAACGACGAGATCTAAAATTGTTGTTTTATGAGAATTAAGCTTAAAACATTCGCTTTATGATAAGGAAGCAATTAACAGCAGCACCATAAAAAGTATCCATCAAACAAAACATCAATATATTTTTTAAACTATTATTTTTTCGTATAGCGACATAAAATGTTTATGCATGATAATAAAACTATTTAAAAAATGGCCAAATTCTTCAAAAAGTTTATATTTCTTTTCACCCAAATAACAGCACATTTCAATAAATGCATCTTTCCACCATCAACCCTTCTAAAAGTCTCACAACCAAAATTTCCTCAAAAATCACTGCATTTGCCTTTCAAATATACCCTCTGCACGACGAGCAAACCAAACTTTCTAAAGCCCTCACTAAATTCAGCACTCTACTCACCAGAGCCGACGAGCGATCCCAGTAGCACGAGCAGCACCACCGGCACCATCACCATAACCGCCCTCATCCTCTCTAACACCACAGCACCCATCACCTCGCACACTCGCAATATACTATTATCTCAATAACGCGCGCGACTCGAAAGCTCGTGTCGTTCTCTTCCGCAAGCAGCGCGCGCACGGCCGCCACTCGCGTGGCTCTGACGGTGAGTCGCGCGGTGGCGAGCTAGAGAGCCACCCCCGCGTACGGCTGCCGGCGGCTCGGCGCCTGCTCGTTGAGCGCCCGGCTTGCTCCCTTGCGCGCGCGCCGCATCACAGCTGTTCCGTGGGTGGTGGTGGTATAGCAGTGGAGCAGCGTTGCTGGATGTTGTGTGATCGTAGAGTTTAGAGGGCTGTGGGGGGTTCTTTTTTCTTGGAGAGCAATTTTTTTGTGGAGGAAGGGGGGAAGGTTGTAAAAGTGGAGGAAAACATGTTTTATGATGCAGAGACATATTTATTGGATGGACGAGGTTGGAGAATAGATGGAAATGAAAAAGTGGAATATTTTGATGATTTCGACTGATGACGGGAATTAATGAAAGTGCGATGAATAAGAGAAACGATTGATATGGGTTTATAATAATTTTTATTATAATAATTTATATCGTTGCCGTAAATATTCTAGAATTTTTTTAATTTGAAGCTTTAATAATTAAGGTTATATAATAAAAAATTATACAATAAAAAATTGTGTGACAAAATAATGTAAACTATCGCGCGTGAATGTGTTGTTACCGTAATTGTGTTATCTTGTTCTAATATATTGTCCTGATAAATTTTACATCATTTCAAAATTATATACTTTTCACACTGCACTATTGACTGATTCTTACTTGACTCACGTTCTTTGCTTTGATTTTAATTGTTGATATGCTTTCCATTTTTCAGCTTTTTTTTTTAAATATAGACGCAAAATTTTTTCGCCTTTTACTTTTTGGCAGATTTATCTTATGTAGTTTTTCTAAAAATATATAAAAAAAACAGTAATAAAAATAAAGTTAGTGCTCCTTGATATTATATTGCAGAAGAGCAGAAATTTTTTTATAATTTTGTTATGGTTCAATATTCGCATATTCTAAAAGCACGAACATTTATTGCTTTAAAAAAATTAAGCTTTCATATAATTTCAAAAAGTTTTAGCAATTGAATTTGATATCGAAACGTAATTCAAGGGGCAATAGTGATTAGTTTAAAAATACTGTTTTGAGTCTATAAAAGAATTGTGTAGATTAAAAATAATACTTGACAATAAATTGTTTGAAATAAAAATCTGCAAAAACGAAATCGATTTATTATATATAAAGTTACGTGATGTGCGGATACAATAGTTGGTATACGTAATAATAATGCTACTGAAAAAAATTATTATATAAAAGAAACTTCTTGAAAAGTATATTGATTGCATGTAACAATCAGATACAATATAATCAGATGCAATTTTGAGCCAACCCTCTGTAAATAACGGATCTGCACTATCTTTCCATTTCGACTTTCCAAATTCGGTGGCGGCGGCATCTGGCGACCTCGCTCACAAGGGTCACCGCGTTCTCTACCTTACTCCATGGAGATAACGCCATGCACACCGATTATAACATTCAGATTCAGATTAAACTTGAACGACTTTATTCTGTCACAACGATACGTAAAATCTTTTGAATAGTGGATATGGATTGGTCACTTATTAGCCAAAATGGAGTGAAATTAGTATTGCATAACGTGCAAATCGATTCGCACATAAGTCAATAAAATGATAGGTGTCCGTGAAACTTATTCAAATTAAAAGATTGTCGTCAAATACAAGTACAAACAATCACAAAACGGTAGTTATGTAATTAGCACTTAAGGTGGCTTCCTGGTGAAAATTTTAATAATGCAAAAGTAGTTATCGCCAATTAAAAAAACCACTGCCAATTCTTTGGCACTTGTCTTCCTCAAACTAATTTATCGATTCCTTTTATTAAATTGAAATTCTAAAAATAAATTTTTCACAAAAAAAAGGCTGATGCTATATGTACGACAGAAATATACTACGTTAATCTAGAATTATTAGAGTATAAGTTTCAAAACACCTCGCTGTGATGTTTGTTTTGTTTTTATATCTGACTAGAGAAATCATATACCATTATACATGTATATACTTTGTGTATACATAAATCTGTCGTACAAATATAGTAGAGACATTTGATTTTACGTTATTAAACAAAATATCGAGTTTTTATTATTTAATATGTTTATTCGAACAAATAAATGTAATTAAAATTTAATTATATACCATGTAAAAGTCTATATTTTTTGGGTATTCATTTCAAATTGATTTTCAACTGCGTTGTGTACGACTCGAAATGCCCAATTCTCTGTCCGACTCACACACGTAAGAAAGGTCTATCATGTCTTCGTTAAAAAACATGAGACCCATCTGGTTAAAATCGACCGTGTAGATCCGGAGATAAAGCGGTATACACAGACATACACACATCCATACAGTTATTTTATAAAATCATGTGATAAAAACTTCTAACACCTCTAATCATGTTTCTAGAGAGATTTAACGAAAATTAAAATTTTACTATTACAAAGCTTCCTCTATGAAGAAGCAAAAAGACGTCGACTTGGAGTAGTTGAGTGGGTAATAAGGAGTGATACAGACGGACATCTACTTAAGCACTTGGAAAGCAGTGGGAGCACACATGGAGGCCCACACGGCCTAGCGACCGGCGCAGAACTACCCACTCGTCGGAGCGACGCTTTCAGAGCGAAATTCAAACTTGGGCCTTTATACAGAAGCTGCCGAATCACAGCACTAATTAATGATTGAGAAAAGGAATTTTTCGCAAATATCTCTCAGAGGAAGATCTATTACTATATCTCTGCAAAAAATGCAAATGTAAAATTACTACATTTAAGGAGGTTTCGGCGGTCTACTAGACCTAAAACTACAACATTTTTTACAGAGATTCATTTACGCATTCCAATCTGAAAACTGATATGACAGGAAACAGGGTTCTTAACATAACAGAAAAAATTTTTGTTAGAAAATTTTCAATGTTGCAACAGTAGATTTTGTCTATGAAAAAAAAAATTCAATTAGTACTGATCAACTTTTTTGTTTTTTATTCAATTTTAATTTGCAAGGTCTCATTTTTTTCCTTGTTTAATTTCAGGGCGAGTCAGTGATATCAAAATTGGAAAATTTTGAAAACCTGCAAAGTTATACCCAATTGTTTATAAAATTCAGTGGCAAATCTACAAACAATTGGATATAACTTTGCAGGTTTTGAAAATTTTCCAATTTTGATATCGTTTACTCTCCCTAAAATTGAACAAGGAAGAAACTGAGACCTTCCAAATTAAAATTGAATGAAAAACAATAAAGTTGATCATCACTAATTGAATTTTTTTTTAATAAACAAAATCTACTGTTGCAACATTGAAAATTTTCTAACAAAAATTTTTCCCGTTATTTTAAGAAGCCTGTTTCCTGTTATATCAGTTTGCAGATTGTAATGTGCAAATGAATCTTTGTAAAAAATGTTGTAGTTTTAGGTCTACTTGACCGCTGAAGCCACCTTAATGATGGAAATAAAGGTACTATGCACTAATTCTGTTATATGACGGCCATGAGTTGTTTTACTTTCGAACTGTAATATTTTTGGAAAAAATTTTGGTTTAGGAATGAATTTGTAGCAAAGTAAATTAACAGTCTGTAAAGTTAATTTTACAAACAAAACATTTCTATGCTTTAAAATGGTAATTTTACATGAAAATGTGTATTTTTACACGTTTCATATAGTCGTTCACGTTTACTTTAAAATTCAAATTTAATAAAATGTTAACATTCAGATATACATACAATATAAGTAAGAATGATAACTTTTTTTATCAAAACGTTACTCAATTTACATTAATATCACAAAGATTCAAGATGTGCAGAATAATTTTCTTTTACAATATTCTGTACTAATTTCACTTATAATTTTATTCATACTTATGTAGTAACATTAATTTCACAAACTTACGCTATAATTATTTTACATTATTTTTTTGGTAACCAAAACTAGTTAGGTAGCTACGGTTGTAACAGATTTTATTTAAAATTTATCAGCAGCGCAAAAAATAATCAAATGCATTTGGTAACAACATTGCGTTGTAGTAAACAGTTTTTTTCTTGGTGCGATATAACATGAGAAACAGTAATCTCACCGTAATTAAAACCTCAATTATGTACATCGATCACCCCAAATAAAAAAGACGTATCTCCTATGCTTATACACCAACATCTTTTTTATTTGGATCCATTGATATATTAAGCTCTGTAATTCCGGGAGGGACGAGTATGGGCGTAAGACCGGTGCGAGAGCAGCGGCAGGTTGTGTCATCAGTTGGATATACACTCTGACTTACGATTGCAAAGAATTTTGCGAGTCTCCCTGCTGCAGATCTGGGAGGATTGTTTAAAGATTTTCATAAATTAAAATGGTTTTCGTTTGAGAGTTTTTATAAAAATAATTCTTCAGGTGTCATCAGAAGTATTGATAGGACAGCTGTCCAGGATAATTATGATCGGTGACGTAAGTATACTAGAATAATTAACATTTTTATATCAAAAACTACAACGTTTCAAAGAATGATTTTCTCAAAATTAATGATTTTTGAATGAAAAAAAATGCGTTTCTATATTCAATATTTTACATTTTCTTAAAAAAATAAGCCAAGATATTTTCCGTAAGATAATGGAGAAACGATATCATGACAAATATATCTATTATTATAGGAAATTTTAGTTTTATCTTTATTCAAAAAAATATAAACATGATCAAGGAGCGCGGGAGCGCTCCGAAGGCAAGTATCTGTCCAATGTAGAAGAAGCCTGAGGGTCGACCGCGCTACATATACTTTGAAATGGGCGCCCGAGATTTTGTAATATTTATATTATAATTTAAAATTTAACTATTAAAAATTTGTTGCAATATCTTATATTATTCAATACGTATAACCTGATTTAAAAAATTACGTTTTTATACATAACTGAAGAATGATTATAGCTAAAACCTTTTTTTAATTTTATATATTTTTATAATACTGTATAACTTTAGCCCGCA
>JAPYZO010004995.1:0-25691 GCA_030522905.1 Torymus flavipes | reverse complement strand
AAAATTTTCAATTCATAAAACTTTTATGACAAAAAATTCTGTAATAATCACGAAAAATCTCTATTATATACGATTTCCAATACTGCATCATGCTACCGGAAACCTGAAATTTTCCATTATTTCAAGAAACCTCTACCACACAGCACTGGTTTATTTTTCGAGAGAGAAAAAAAATGTTAAGCGCGCTCTTTATAACGTTGAAACCAATTTCTATGCAGAGCTTGGTCGAAATATCTCAAGCGGTTTATGAACCGCGGCGGTGTAAAAACACTCACACGTAGGTACACGTGCCGTGTCGCGCCCCAGCATTATTCGAAAAGTCTGCATGTATATATATATGTATGCATTCGCCCTCTGCACACGGCGAAATGCGGCTGAGCATTAAAAATTGGGGGAAAAAATTTTCCGCCGTGCGGAAACACTCCCGTTTTTCGGTGGAAAAAAACTACCTGCGCGCAGGCGAAAAAAAAGGTACCGTTTCACATTGTGGAAAAATTTTTGACGGAATGGTTTTAAAAATGAGATTTTTCTTTTTGTTGCATCAAGTTTTGAATTTGAAGTAGCTAAATAAGTAGAAACTCGTTGATAATAAAAGAACCACGAAAAGTTTTGAAAAAAAGAATCTTCCCGTTCTTTTAAAATAAGATGTACGGATAGAAAACGAACTGCACAACAAAACCGTATCCCTCTCGGAAAACTTCCCCATCTTGTAGCACATTGTTCGCCGCCGCAACTCTCTCCCCGCGTTGAAACTTGAACTTTCGCCAAAAATCACTCGCCCGCTAGATTCTCATTCTGAAAACTGTCAAACGCTATGGAGGTGCGTGAACTCGCTCCATAAATAACTCCATCCTTTAAAAAGCCTCCCCCACAACTTGACGCTCGCAACTCTCCGTATAGTATAGTATCAGAATAATTTTAATAAAGCGCTCCGTTGCGCGAGATCAGCCTGTGTAAGCAGATATCCTTCCGCCAGCGCGGGAAACTTGACCGAGGAGAGAGAAGACAAGAAACGCGCGCGAGCTCCCCGCAGCGAGAGCTGCTTTCAATACACTGCCGCGATATTAAAAAGACTTCGTCACCTCTCGCTCCTTTTCTCCCCCTGCCGCGGACGATTTTCATATCTGCAATAACACGCGACTTAATGCCAGGGGATTCCTCGGCGCGGATAGGAGAGAGAAAAAGCCGCGCAGACTTCGTTTGCAAGGCAAAAAAGCAGCCGCAACTCGAAAGAGAGAGGAGAAGATTTCTATCGGGCTTGGGCTGATGGCAATTTATCGTGTTGCCACGCTCGGCGAAACCAATTTATCGCGAGGCGCGCGTCGCTGCGGTAAATGAGCTGATTATGCCGTGCGACTCAAGGTATTTGTTGCGCGGGGTTCTGTGTGTATTGATTTCTCATCGACTCGTTATTCGCATTGAGCGGCTTCGCGGCGTCTTTATATCGGGAGATCGTAGATCGCAATGGGGGGCGAATTATTTATGTGTATTATTGTTGCTATACGCTAGCTGACTTTTCCGAATGTGCTTTGATGTATCGGAGTTTAATGTATCATGCGCGTGTATATTGTCGCAAATCCGGTTCTATATATATTTAGTTACCGAAGCGATGAATAAGATTTCATATCCCGTGAGCTGCTTTTACCGCAAATTCTTGGTATATCACGCTTACGTAACTGTACTTATATATTATACATCGGAATTATTATGTGTTTTCTAAGAAAACCTCTCGCAATATCTTCATTCTCCCGCTCGAATATAACAATTTAATTGCATCAGACTCGAAATCTCGAGAAAACTGCTCTGTACACGCAACACTTTTCGTAATGAAAATGTTAAAAACGCTATACCTAATCGGCCTTTAAAACGCAAACGGACTCGCTAGTCGAACGAGTGGGGAAAAAAGCGAAGTCGAACTTTTCGCAAGTGGCTCTGCTAAAGTTTCCTTCGTGGCGAGCAAAAAAAGGAAAAAGAAACGAAAGCAGAGCGGATCTCACACCTACGAAAATAATTAGTCTGGAAAACTTTTTATCGCGACGACGATAACGGTATATAGTACCGGCGGCCGGCAGAGTATATAAGCTCCCTCCCTCTCGATCGACTCAACTTCGCGGCTTATCGCGAGCGAAAGGGAAATTTAGTCTTCGAGCGGGTTGAAATATTTGTCGGCCACTATGCACGCGTTAAACGCGATGCAGTTACAGCCAGAGGGAATAAAGTATAGTATAACGCGAGCGAGTTCGCATGTGTCATCGATTCGCGGAATATGTATGTGAAATTCGCGGCGTCCGCATCGATTATGCATGGAAATTAAAATGCGGTTATTGAATCTTTTGTGTGCCGTGAGAGCGTGTGGAAATTTCGTTACACACTTTCGCGCCCGCGTATAACAAGATTAAAAAGTGTGACGCGATTATTGCTCGCAACTTTTGTCGGTGAATAAATTCAGCTTGTCCGTGCGGTGGAATGAAAATTCTCCGATATGCGGATCGATCTCGGACGATTTTTATTGCGAAACATCGTAAAACTGCCTTGTTAAAGCGAAAATGAAAATTTTTTCAATGATAGATCTGTCATTTGATGTATGTATAATATTAGCAAACTATAACTTTTTGTGTTATAAATTATTTTTAAAATCTTGTGCGGTTAAATAATGCGATTCGAATTCAGAGATGATTGTAATAGGATTACACTTGAACACAGAATTTAAACGTACCGAATTATGGACGTCCAATTACAAAGGACGATTTTACGATCATCCGGCTATTAAGAATCCTTTTTCGTATTTTAATATTTTAATCAAAATATCCCTTTCAACGCTCTAAAACAATAAAACCGCAAACGCGCCATATAAACTCGAACCTCCTTCCATCGAAAAATTACCGAGATAAACAAAGTCCGATACTTCCCCTTCAATCGATGCGCCCACGGGTAGATGCAAGATTACAGCGCTTAATCATCTAATGCGATTTTTCTCGGCGCCAACTTTCGCTTGCGTTCCTCGACACACAGATGCACACGTACACACATACTCGGACGATTGCTCATAAAAGGCATTTTACGTTCAGGATTTCGCGTACATACGAATCCGAGGCACAGCGCGGGAGCACAATAGCTCTGCCGCGGTGATAAACTCGTTGGAAAGTGAAGCGATTCTATTTCACTCGGGCGCGCGCGATTGTAAAAAAAAAGAAGAGGAGGAGAGATTGAGGGGTTTTTTTCGCACGCAGAGAGGGAGAGGGAGAGAAACAGAGGGGCTAGTGCTTCTACTTTTTGCTCGGAAATGATGAAGCGCATAGCGCGCTCGCGCAATTTTGACGCGGATGATGACCAATAAAAACGTTGACGGCTTTATTTATGATTTTTGTACCTACGCTGTCGTTCTGTGTGTGTATATATACGTCGAGTGTTATGGGTTTTATTATTCGGCATTGCGCGCGTGTAGGATATGCGTTATTATTATTTAAGCGGGAAGAAAATCGAATGAGGTACAGGGAGAGAGCAAAATTACGGCTTTGAATAAATCGCACATGTGTTTGGATTCTGTAAATTGTTTTGGAGACAGCGAAGAGGAAAGAGGGAAGAGAGAGAAAGTTTAGAATAGAAGAGTTTTATTGATTTTTCGGGACGTTTTAGTTGCGAGGGCCTTTTGTGTGCCAGCGCACCTGGCTGTGTTTGCAAAAAAATTTGATTTCGTTCTCTGGAATGTAAAGCGGCGCGATAAAACGGTTTAAATGCCAGGGTGTCGGGTCTTCCAAAGAAATTTCGAATTACGGTACAGCTGAAACAGACGTTTTTGCCAACAATATGAAAAGTTTAAATCTGGAATGAATTTTGTTAGAGTTTTAGTTTTATCTTATAGTTATGTGTAATTGGAGAGTTGAAATGTAAAGTTTAGAAAAATTTATTTTAGAATTGTGTATGATAGAATATAAAAGAATTTACACAGAAAGTAAATGAAGTCATGACAAATAATATTGTTATTTACCTTGTACCTTCATATGTATATTATAAGAATTTTTAACTTTATACAGCATCCATTATGTTTATACTTGTTTTTAATCTCGGTTTTATTCAGTAATTTTCAGAATGAACCTTAAAAATACATGTAAATATAAAAGGGCTCAGAATACCGGCTCGCGAAAAGTTCTTAAATTACGTAGTGCGTAAAACATAACGTTAAAATAGAAGCCGCTCTTTGTGCAGTCATTACATTATTTTTATGTTGAATACTCGTGATGAGTATGCGTAACTAAAACAGTAACTGTATTTTATTTGTTAGCGGATAAACATGGAATATTTTTATAAAGAGACTTATTTTTATAATACCGATTACGTAGTAATTTTTTCAATGCATTTTTTTTGAGTAGTTATTTATTTGTTTACGAAATAAAAATTCAAATTTTTAATAAAAGAAAGAGGCTTTTTAAATAACTAATGTCATAACGAGATGGTTTTTCAGTATAAACTGAAGAACGAAATTACAACAAAGACAATATTTGTCAAGTTATATTTTCTAGAGTCCAATGGGAAATTTGTTATTGTTTACAAACATGTAGCATAACGAAGATTTGACAAAATTCATTCACGAAAGATCAGACTGTATATAAATTTTTACGCCTATTTACGTACTCGTGTTTCCTATCATTTACTTTAGATTCTTTAGTTTTTCTGAGCATACTTTTAAACTCAGATTTTTTTCAAAATTTACTTTTCTTGAAAACCATTCTTTTTTTAGAAATTTCTTTGAGGTTTTAAACTACATTTAAACTAAAAGGATTGATTCAACAATGTTTGCAGAATATTTAAGAATTTCCCCAATTTTATCGGATAAGTATAAATTATCAAATGGAAGACTGTGAATGAAGGTTAATAGTTTAAAGGCAACGGTTCATCTGAATAATTTATGCAAACTCAAAAACCAAGGACAAAAATTTAATGTCAACGACTGTAATGACTCTGATAATCCTATAAAAAATATAATCTCAATAAATGATTCACGATTAATTGTATATTATAATAAGAAGAATTCTCATTTTCATGTACTCTTACCAAACAACAATGAGTACTCTAAAAAAAACTTGTAGCCGTACAATGCAACCATCGTCTATATGCAAAAGAACCTCTTTCGTTACGCAGAACTGAACTCACAACAAATTACAAAGCAACCTTTCATCGCAGCATATTCCGTTTAATCACTCAATCGTAAACTCGGATTCCCCTCTCACACCGCAGCTTTAAAAAAGATTGCCGGACGGTCCATCGCACTAACTACAGACCGGCACGTACGCTCGGACACGCGTGAGCCGTGTAAGTAAATTAGACAGAACCGTATAGGAAAGGCGTGTGGAAATCGCTCCAGCACGGAGAGAGAGAGAGAGAGAGAGAGAGAGAGAGAGAGAGAGAGAGAACCCGACGAAAGTTTGATTATCCGACCCTGCATGTATACCCGCTCGGATCTTCCTCCTCCGCGTCTGCGGGGCAAACTTTTTCTCCGCTGGCCGGCTTTTACTGGCAATTTTCTCCCATTACTTTCCTCTTCCTTTCTCCTCGGAGCACGCGTGCGGACGCTTTATTTCCATTTAATTCGCGCCAGTTTGTAAATTCGAGCGCTTCGATTTGCCGCGGGAATTATGACGAAGTGGGCGACATAGGGTTCTAAAATACAGCTGTCGATCGGTGGCGTGCGAAATATATCTTTTTAAGTCAACAGCCTTTAGGAATTAGCCGGAGGTCGCGGGGATTTATTTTGAAATTAAATCCCGGGCAGTGCGTTCTAGTTTTTAGCGGAATTATATATAGACGTGGCTTGGATTTCAAACTTTTGATTTTGGTTTATTATTATTTATGAAATACGAAAACTTTAGGGATGCAATTATTAATAATTGAATATGTTGCCGAGCTTTTGAAAATACGGCTTTATAATACTTATAATGTAATTTCAAATTAAACTTTAAATAGATTAATCAAACAACATCTTGCCATCCTTTACAAAATCAACAACGAAAAGACATCTTTCAGCCTCATCTAAAAAAATCAAAGCGACATATTTCTATTTTATTTTAACAACAGGCAGAACCTTCATTTCCTAAACTCACCGATACACCCAGAGGGCCGAGACTCTATCAAGAATCCTCCATAAAGAAGAAAATTAACCGACCATTATATATAATAACTCATCAGCGCCCTAGATCGTCGACGCAACCTCCGGGCGCATACAGGCCAGGACGGCGCGAGCTTGGCGCGCGAAAGAATTTGCAATTTCTTACCTGCCGCACCGTCTCGGGCCGTTATACCGGAGGCGAGCTCCCTCGCGGAAGGCAATATCAATAAATACACTAGTCTTCGCCGCGATATATTTTCCGATAAGGCGCCTCCTCGCTCTCCCCACCCACACATCCTCCTTTTGTAAAATATGCATCGATACATATTCAAACGCGGCGGTGGTGGTGGTGGTAGCACTCAGGCGTGTGCGGCGGCCGGGGAGAGGGAGGCCATTAGCATTAATCGCCTTCCGGAGCGAGTAGTCTGCCATTGATCGCTAACGGAATTCATATTGTATTGAACTGCAGGAGGGGTAGGTATATAGTAGCAGCAGAGCGCCGGCATATTTGCTAAGCCAATGGAATTATCCGCCGGCACGAAGAATCGACGACTGCCGCGCTATCTTCATTTAAACGATTATTCCCCCCACGGCACCTCGAGTGCTTATATACATATATAGAGGGGGAGGGTATTATTGTAATAAACGTATAATCGAATGGGCGGGATTTCTTATTCCCGCGGGAGTGAGCGCGGCGGTGGTGATTTTTCTGCTGGCGCGGTGATTTTTTTATTTAATTGACGGGAGGAGGAGGAGTGCAAGTGTTCGAGTGTAAGTAATGCGGGTAGTTGAGAGGTGGCCTAGGTCAAGGACTTTATACTTTAAGCTGGTGATTTATTCGAGTGATTTTTAGGGTGGGATATTGCGCCTGGTGGATGAGATATTTTTTTTACTGACTTTGGAGTTTCTGTAATTAAGCGGGCTCGCTGAATTAATGGAAACTGATATTTGATAAAGAATAATATTTATTTTATTTTTGTATTTTAAGCGTTTTGTTATTTTAATACTTAATTTTTGGCGTTTTAAACAAAGGTTTAACAATAAAATCAATTTATCTATATATGTATATTTTTACTTACCTGTTGATGTCGATTTTTAAAGCTTATGGCAATATTTGTGATTTATTGATAACGAAACATAAACGAAGGTATTAATTAAACGTAAATAATATGTGCATGTGAATTTAACCAAAATAACAAAAAATATATTTTTATTATTCGAATATACCGTCAATATGACGTACCATTGATAAAGTAAAGAAGTCAGACAAAGCACCAGCCATCTTACTGAAATATGATTTATTACTAAATCTGCGAAATATATACATTAGGCCATACACATGATCTTACGTGGGTAGACGAATAATTTCGGTACAACATGTCAAGCGGAAAATGTTTCTCCTGTATATATATCTCCACACTCTCGCCACGTCTCTTCGCACACATCCAATCCCTCCCTCTTCTCTCTCCGTAACATAATTCCACAGACACACACAGCACATTTCTACAACACTTCCTCCTCGGTGAAACATCTTCCATGCGACGTCGATACAACGCGTACTCGTGTATCTGTATGTAATAGTACAAAAGGGCGCGGGCGTGTCTATTTGAAAATTAATTTTGCGGAAGTGTTTGTCTGCGCGCCCTTCCGACAGCTGTCGCGCTCACTTAGATTTTTACACGTGTATCGTATATCTATGCTTAGCCGGGGTACATTATACATATATCTGTATAGCGCAGGGTCGACGCGCGGCGGATGTGGACATAAGCTTTCGTTTTACTCGCGCTCGCGTATATATAGCGGTGGTTACGTCGTTTCGAGAGCGTGCACCTGATGAAGTATTCAGTGCGGCTGATGGATTTATTAACGCAACTTGTGTGTGGGTGTGTGTGTGTGTGTGTGTGTGTATAAAGTATATATTATACAGAGTAAATCCATGAACGTGGACCCAATGTTGACGCTCTGGCGTTGTTCGCATTATTCTTCAAAGTATCGATGAATGCACGCAATTATCGTGAATAGCAGGATCGACAATGCGACAGAGTCAACTACTTCTCGGTACGCCAGTGCGCGCTATATGTGTAGCGACAATATTTGATTAAACACTTTTGCTTTCGGCATACGCACACAGTCCGGTTATTTCAGGTACATCCGAGTTTAATACACTCGCAGGTCGACGCAGAAATAGAATTCCACACGCACACGTTGCTGGAAATAACGAGTGTTCGTTTCGATCGCTGCATGTCCTGTGTCGATACGTTTCTTTCTACGCGAGAGCCGAAAGCCCATTCCACATCCGATCGACGTTCTCCGTTCTAATCGTCTCTCCCTCTCGTCCTCCCATCTCTCCGTTTTTTACACAGCGAAGACACACAAACACACATAGATATACATGTATATGCGAGAAGAGAAAGAGACTCGATGAAATCGAAAGACCATCGCGATCCCCGACAGACACTCTCTCGCACCGCACGTTTTTCCTTTTTTTTATTATTTTTTCATTCATTTTGTTGTCGCTCTCTCTCTCTCTCTTGCTCTCTCTCTCTTTCTCTCTCTGTATGTGTATGTATATGAGGTACTTCCTTTCTCGCTCAATCTCTCGTTCTCTCTTTCTCCCATACTCTCGACTAGCGTACTTCTTTTTTGGTTTCTCCACGCTATGCAGCGAAGCGGTATGTATATTTGTATAACGATTTTTTTTCTTCTTTATATATATATATATCTGTATACTCTTTTTCCCTCCATATCCGCTCTGCTTCCTTTTGCAAGCCGCCGGCTGCGCGCGACGCTCATACGTATATGTGCAATTCTCACAAATGTGGCGACAAAACCCAAAAACACGATTTGAAAAATTTTTTTCAAGCACACCTACGGTGTGTGGTTTTTCTTGTTTGTTATAGTATCTAAAATGAAAATCCACAGTTGTACAGCGTCCATCAAGTGGACTACTTTTGTTAGAGCAACTTCTTACTTTTGAAGAAAATGTCAAAAAAGCCCTTTCATTTTAGATACTATAACAAACAAGAAAAACCACACACCGAAGGTGTGCTCGAAAAAATTTTTCAAATCGTGTTTTTGGATTTAGTTGCCACTTTCGTGAGAATTGCACATATATACACGTACATAGGTTCACATATTTATATATACATATTCACTTCGTATATATATAGTACTTTATTTGCGGGTGCGTATACATTCAACCGTGTATTATAAATATTTTATACAATTGTGTGGTAACCGCGGGATTATACACTATATATATTTGGTATTTATATTTATCGCACTTCATTACGTCGCAGTGTCATCAGTTTTGCTCACGTCCTCAGGCTACTTACACAAGCGAACATCGAATTTACGAAGGTCTTTACCTCTCGTATAATTATAATGTATACGTTATAACAACAGTGTAAAGTGCGTCGAGAAAATGCATCGAAAAAATTAACAGGTGTGGTATATCAAATTTCAAATTCTCAGCGCGTATAAATTGGCGCAGTCCGGCGAGTGCGTAACCGAAATCATACGCAATTAATATACACATGCTCGATTGTTAATTAATCACGTGCTCGTAGGGTGGTAGCACCTATAACCGGCCACAGCCCAGTTACCGGCCATTTATATTTAAATTTACTTAAAAATAAAATTTTTAATCTAAATTAATAAATATGGTATCCTACAATACGAGTTATTTACTTTGCAAGTGCTGTCTTAAGATTCAAAATTATCCATTATGTAAACGTTAATGGCAGAAGAAAAGTTGGCCGGTAATTGGTCTTAGATGGACGGCATAGAAACACCCAGCCTATAGCTTGAAATATTTTTTACTCATATAAATAGACGGCATCTTTCGGCTCGCTCCCCCGACACGGACAATCACGTGTATAAAATACTTTCAATAGTGAAATTTCGAGATATTCAGTCGCGCGAAGGATATTCAACATTTTAGAACTTTGTTTTCATTTCTTATCTCTTTTGTTTTGTCCAACATCGTATATACAATAATCCATTAGCAACAATTTTAACAGCGCCAATTCGTCGTGAAGATATACGCGCGCTCGATAATACTTTTCTCCACCCTTCTCCTCCGCGCGCGCACCCGAGAGAGGCCATTACTTTCCTCTAGACGCCGTCGTCGTCGTCGGTGCACGCAAATGAGCTTATTTCGCCGGGAAATAGCCGTGGAAGCTCCTCGTAAAAGCTTGACCTTGGGATTAAGCTAGCGAGCTAGCTCGCGCGCGTTTTCTCAATTTACCCGGAAATTCTCATAATGCGCGTTGACAATTCACCTCGCGTATTATTATTATTATTATTATTATTATCCAGCGGGGAAATTTGAATGGAAGGCGAACTTTCTCTATAAACGCGCGCGTAGTGCGCGAGAGTAGCGTGAAATGTAAAACAAGGGAATTAGCTCGGACGTCCTTTGAAGTTGGCTAGAGAGGTGCGGGTATGACAATGTTTTTCATTAGCTTTCTCAATTTTCCGCGTATATTCCGGGAATAGATCTGTTTTTGGAAGATTCTCGTTCTGTGCTCAAATGCTCGAATTTCGGGAAGATTAGGGTAGACGGTTACCCGACATAAAAGAAGTCGGCGTTTTTTTCGAGGGGAGAAAAATAAAGGAGCGCACTTGAGAACTTCTTGAAATTCATATTACACTTGCACAGTAGAGAAAAAAAATCCTTTAAACTTAGTCTCAGAGAGAGAGAGAGAGAGAGAGGGAGAGAGAGTGAAGTCTGAAAAGGGCGCAATCCGAGACGTTTTCATGAAATTTTCATGAGATCTTTTTTTTCTTCTTTGCCCAGTCTAAGAAATTGCGCGCGACCTTTAGGGGAAATTAATATTTTTATCCCAAAAGTTTCGGAAAAAATCAGCCATCAGAATATATGAACTTTCTTAATTAAACAAAAAAACCGGTCGAAATTTCGATCGGAAAATCGGCACATCTGTCTCCGTACCTCTCGTCCCGCTAGACAAACGCTTCATTCGTCCTCGTAACCACACAAAAGAAGCCGCCGTTCAATGCCATTTCAAGTCGTCGTCGTACCTTAACGCGAAGCGCACACACGTCCCGGACTCTCTCTCTCTCTCTCTCTCGCCAGCCGAGTAAACACGAGACTAAAAAATTCCATCAGATTCCCCCCGCGCCTCTCTTTGCGGCCCATCAATGAACGTGTGTACGTGTCGTCGTCGTCGTCAAAGGGTCGTCCTCTCTTCCCGAAAACTCGTTCGAAGTCGCTCATCGCCGGGCCGAACGAGTTTAGGGACGCGGAACTTTCTCTCTATGTCGACGTCCCGCGCGCCTCGTTTCCAGCGTCCCTTATCCGCGTGTAAGTGCCCGGCTGGGAATGACTCGCGCTTCTTTTCTTTCCGAACAAAAAGCTCGCTTTCTCCCTCTCTCCCTTTCTCTCCGTTTTTCTGTGCGCGCACGCGTGCTTTGTCGCGGCTCTCGGCCTAATTACTCGGCTCGCGGTAATGCAGCTGCCGCTACGCGCGGGAATCGAGCGGATCCCTCATCTTTTTTTCCCGCGGCTTTTTTTTCATGGCTTGGTTGGTTGGGTCGCGCGTATACGCACACGCGGCTAGCTTTTTTGCGACGCGTTGTTGGTGTATATATGTTTGTTCATAGGGGGTGATTTATTCGGTCGTTGCGCGGCAGGAGACAAGTATGTATATGCCCGGGAGTTGCGCGTTTGCTTTTCAGCTTTCTTTGTCGCACGCGCGGTATTGTCGTGACTGACGCGGCGTCGTGTCTCGCATATGTGCAGGATGGTGTAATTGCACTGTGTTTCTTTTCAACATTTTTGCAGGACATGGCTGGGTAATGGCAAAAACATCGCTACGAGGTATGAGTTTTGTTCGGCGAGCGAAGGAAAAAGCGGCGAAAGAAATGTTTTTAAATATATGTTTCGTCAAAGGAGACTTTATAATGTAATTTTTGAAAATGTGTGAAAGCCATGTCCTCATATTAAGAATATAAAAAAGAAATTAGAAAAAAGTCGATTACATTTGATAAAAAAGCTCTTAAAATGAATGATTGAATGTTATCGCGATCTCAAGTACATGGAAGTAGTATAAATCCGAATTAAGTCAGACGGTAATCTTCAATCGACTTTTCACGACTTTTCCACACTATGTCTTTCAATCCTTTGAACACTAATATAGATACGATGGATTTTAAATTTAAAAAAATAATCTTTAAATGCTTTTACCATTCTATTTCTTATATTTCAAATTTATCCGACCACTTATACGTCACATTTTCAACCATATCTCGACAACCACAAATACCAAAATGTCCTACCCTGAGCATCCACCCTTTAACCTACACGCATCCCGCGACTATACTCCGCCAACTTTTTTCCCAAAACACGTGTCCCAGAACTTTACCACCTTCCTTCCTCCACCCCCTTCTTCGCTTCCCAGTTCCTTTATCCAAGTGCCCGTTCCGGCCGCGCGCGACAATGGAAAAGACTATGTCACCGCGCCAAGAGCCAAGTTCGGAATTCTAGAACGCATATAACCTATATGTACCCACCTTCTGCCGAAAATTTCGCGCGCGACCGTAGATGCATTGTTCGAATTCTCACTGCAAAGGGACGCCTTTAAGCGAATGACGATCGAGCGATGGTCCAAAACGACGCATTTTGAGAGGCCTTTTTCGGGTTGCTTTTAGCTTGATGATTGCATATTTTGGGAACATTGGAGTGATGATGAGATCTTTCCGCAATGAAAATGGTACGTATGTGTGTCTGTATACTTTGGATTATTAGCGTGTAAATTTTTGAAGATACGCGTTCAGTTATTCATGCAGTGATTTTCGTTTTCGAACTGGAATTTTTTCCAAATTAATTATTCGACGTTTCAATATTCAATGCCGAATATTCGGACAGACTACTAGGGCCTTTAAAAAGTCAGAAAAATCGATCGGCAGCATTAAGTTGGAAAGAAATAAAAAATTCAAACAAACATCCATATTCCATCACCTTTTTCTCTCTGGCCGAAAATACCGTCAAATAACGACAATCAGTACTACGTCAATACTTCATCACCTTTATATAATTACGATAAAACTTTGAACGCCAATAATCTTTCCCACCGAACGGACTAGACCTCGTCCCCGTTAATACAAAAATTAATCGTCACACTACCGCTAATTGCACAAAATCCCCACGGCCTTCGCATTCCATTTCGGCGCGCATAACTCGCGCGCACCGCAGCGTATTTTTCATCGATGGAAACCGGCCTGCACCGCCGCCGCCCACTTAACCGCGGTGTAAAGCAAAATTAACCCCTGTCCCCATAACATAAATCACCGGCAAAAAGGGCCCTACTCTTCCCCTCCCACCCAAGGATTTTTGGAGCATCGCCAAACCTGCTTTTGTCCAAAACTCTCTCGCGTGTATATATATATAGATGTATCTCTCTCTCTCTCTCTCTCTCTCTCTCTCTCTCTCTCTCTCTCTTTATATATATATATATGACGGTACACAAACTGAAGTTGTGTGTGCACGAGGAGCTTCGGCGTAATCCAGCGCGCGCTCGCGACTCGATACGACGACGACTATCAGATTTCACGCTCTCAAGTCGCGGAAGCGAGTATACATAGACGCGTAAACACGCCGTTCGTACACACAATGAACAGCGCTTCTCGTGTATATATGTGTGTGTGTGTGTGTGTGTATACACTCTGCGTTTATCCGCTGTTGCGGAGTTGCCGCGCGCAACCTCGTGGTTTGGTTTTTCCGGTGCAGCGAGTTTCCGGTCTCCGTGAAAGACTTCAAACTCATGCTAATTATTAATGTTTTTCAATTTCGTTTTTTTATTATTAATTTACTCTTTTACCGAGAATATTACGTATTTTCCATCGTTTTGCACTTAATTTTCGAAATCTCGCGAATTACGCGAACAATGTTCATGCAAACGTGTGCAACTGAAATATGAAAATTAACAGGAGCTAAGTTAAATTATCGTCAAAAGCTATGTATGCGCACAAAATCATGCACGGTTTATCTGTGACGAGCACGCTCCACTAGTTTGTATATATATATCACTAGGGACCGCGAGCAAAATTTCAACAAATATATATATAATTATTAGGTTCATGGATCGCAATTTTTACCTTGCGCTTATAAATCCCAGGTCACATAGACATCCAAGTTTATCCTCTCACGCGGAAAAACCATATCCCACCGGTGCGCCGGGAAAATTCATCATCTCTCCAACGGCAGCAGCTCGCGCAAAGTATATACACAGCGAAATAATAATAACGCGTTTTGTCCACACTGCGACGCCGACTACGATGCAAATACAATCGTCATCCACCACGAGCACACTTCGCCTTATCACTAGTCAACTATGTACAGAAACGAAAAACGCCGCGCTCGCGCGCGTTCAAGCTTCCGCGAGCGCAGATTGGAATACTTTTGGCCGCGCCAGCGCGCGCCCCAGTCTCCCACTCGCGCGCGAGCGTTTACTAATCACATGTACCAATTAAAACTTATAATTAGTGCGGAAGCTTATGGGCGCGCGACGCGCAAGCGCACCTGTATGTGTGTATGTATACGTATGTGTACAGGCGCGAGCGTGCGACTTTGGCTGCGTGCGCTCGCGTCTTTTAGACGGCGATTTATGGCTTTGTTGTGCGGGCGGCGCGTGCTTTTTTTCTCCCTAGAGTTGCGGAATTAGGAGGAAGTGCGATTCGATGGGGCGGATTATGGCTTGAATTGCTTTTCAGTTGCGGGGAGTGCGGTTTTGTGAGAAAGTTGCTCACAGCTTTGCTGAATGGAGGGGTAGTGATGGAGGCTGTTAGTCGCGCCGAAGTAATGCTCGGAAAATTTAAACCCGGTACAGCTCGATTCGCCTTTGTAATTCTCTCGCTACGGGAGCGAGCCATTATTTTATCTGTCTCGTTTTGAAACGAGTGTTAAAGTGTTTTTTTTTATTTTCGCGGAGGTTGGGAAACGTCAAGCACTTTACTTTATTCATGCGGAAACGCAACGTTTGTTTTCGTTTAGATTTATCTAATATTCATAAGCGCGCGAGTGCCGCTCGCTCGGCCTGTTAAATATTCTAATGTACTATAGCGCACTGCGCGCGCGTCTCTGCGCTCTGCACATGCATAAATCAACTTTCACCGCGACAATTTTTAATAACCAATGCAAGCAATATTTAACGCTTGTGAACGCGACTTATTCATGTGTAACCGAGCATATACTTTTTACAAACGAAATATCCGATCGACAAGAAACAAAAGAAATATGAAATGGTCGTAAGGCAACCAGGCGTCATGCGCGTCCCGTGTCGCGACTGTTTGCCCCTTATCGCCGGGGTGTATAACCGATTCCACTGCAAAGAGCGAGCGCGCGCACCAAAGTCGACGCGCGCCTCTGTACTACATACACCCGCGCCCGCCCATGTCCGCTCTTCCCTTTTCTGTTTTTTTCCACACACATACACGCAAACATCAGACGCACCTATATATATTCGTACATATAGAGGCATGAACACACACGCCAGACGTTTTACACGTATACACCACTTGATGAGTTCCGACCGCTTATATGTACATCAAATAAACTTTTTGCTTTTTCGCACGATAAATATTTGAACGGCAGATATCCAGCGCAGGGGAATCTTATTTACACAGCGAGAAATGAGTGTCAATTACACAACAAGGGAACATTATTTGCGCCATACTCACTCACTCTCCCTACCTACCTATTTTTTTCTGTCCTCTCTTTCTCCCCTTTTTTATACTCGTACCCACGTCCGCGCGTCTCTCTTTACACAATAAACAATGATCGCAACGCGCGAATGCACGGGCACAGCCCGTGTGCATTCTTTTTCATTCGCACGCGCACTCTTTATATATATATATGTATATGTATGTATATATATACGCCAGGCGTAGAGGGGGCTGTTCAAACTTATAGCCGTTTGACACACACACACACATACATACTTATCGCGAGTAATTACACGACCATCTATCATATATATGTATATGTACCTAGCTCCGCTCTCTTTTCGTTATTTGTTCTGAATTTTCGCAGGGGGGGGGGCAGTTCCGCCGTGTATATATATTGGCATTTTTCCATGATTTTTAGGCGACTGTTTAAGCTGTAATGGAAAATAAATTCGCACGGGTCCTGGTGTCTGACGCATATATCTGTAACGGTTAATCGACGAAAAATCTCGCTGGTGATCCGACCCGATCAGTTCTCTGTCTCTCGTGCGCAAAAGAGAATTAAATTGTACTCGCCGAGTTCGTTGAAAATTTAATTAGCTGTATAAAATTCGTTTATCCTATATCAAAGCGATTCTTTAATTTAGAAATTTCCCGCGAGCATTACTCAACGGTGAAAATTAACGGCTAACAGCCCGCTTATAAATAAGCCCCGCGTTCAATCAAAATCCCAAAAATGCACGCGTACGTACATATACTATATATTTCTCTCCGCCTTGCGCCTCGAAAATGAGCCCATCAACATGCTAATTTTATGCCCTGCTACGGCGCGCAAAACTATCCCTCAAGAAATCCCGTGCAAAGTCTCTCTTGGAAAAAGGGTAACATCCATTATCTACGCTTCGCTCGCACGCAACCTCGCTTACACTTACTTACACACACATACACACACTTCTGGAAAAAAGAATGAAGCAGCCCCTGGGCGCTCCCTCGCCGAAATCTCTGTACAGTTCGCGCAGCCCGTGCGGATTGAATAAAGAGGGCCGAGAGTGCGATGGGCGCGCGCGCGAGCTACCCTTTGATTCTCCTAGCGGCACTGCGCTCTCCCTCATTCTCTCTCTCTCTTCCAAATCGAGCAATGATTGTCTTTCCTCACGAACGCTCTTATTCTTCTTCTTCGTCCTCCTTCTCTCTCTCCGGGCGACGTGCCTTATCGTCGGCCGACACGAGAGACCTTAATCCTTCCTGAGCAGCGCGAGCGCCAGCAGAACGGCGAACAGCAGCGACACCGACGGTGCCGCTAGACTCGCCTGACCTTGAACTGCAACAGACAAGCGGAAGAAGTTTTCGAGTGAGTTGAGATAGTTTAGCGGATGACTTATGTCAGTGGGGTGGAGGATGTGTAGGATGGTATAACACGCTGTGGGACTTGGACAGAGAGCCGCCGACGGGGACGAATAGTCGGTGGGAAATAGCGGTCTCCGAGTAGTTTGGTGATTATTTCGGGGCTGATGTACGAGCGGTGCGGTCGCGCTGGCCTATCTTTGTCAGGGGTTGCGGTATTTGACAGTGCGACGTCTAGCGGTGGAAGTGGATATTAATTTTGAGTGTTTTCCGAATAAAGGGCTGATGAATTGTCGCTTATTATGTGGGGTGGAAGATAATAATAGTTTCAATAAACATGTTTTCTTCGCTATAATTACGTGTAAAAGCATATTATCAAATTAGGTTATATAGGAATATGGGAAAGTCTAGGTAAGTATTTTTTTTTATATTTATATATTCTGTAATTAAATGACTTTTATGTACATAAAGTAACATGTCTGACCATGTCCATCTATTACTACTGACAGTTATTTTCTCAGTCACTACATACTTTTAAAATTTTGCAAACGAATAAAAACAATCAATAATGTTTTCGTATGAAATCGCATACTGTTCTGAAAATTTCTCATTTCATCCGAGTAATCACAATCACCATTAAGTAAAAATAAATATCCCATGAATAAGAAAGAAAATTTTGACCATAACTCGGATATCTCGCGGGACGCAAGCCTTTAATTATTCACACACCGCGCACTCACATACCAAGATTCCCAATACAGCGAAAAAAGATTTCGCCCGATAAACCATTGTCACTCACAGTTCACCGAACAGACAGCTATCTCTCTCTCTCTCCCTCTCAAAGGCATGATACCCCATCGGCCTAGCAGCTGTAATTTTCCACTCTTCCGCGATTGGCTCGCGATAAAAAGTATCGCGCTCGTGCATCTCCCGTATATACCCACGCACACACGGCCTTCGGACGAGAGTTCCCGGTCGAAAAAAAGAGTGACGCGATACCCTTCTCTTTCAGGATGAATAGCCAGCCGTGTATCATTGCACGAGGTACGCGATACGTAGAGGGCAGTAGATGTAAGAGAGAGAGAGAGAGAGGGAGAGAGAGAGGGGGGAGGGAGGCTTGATCCCTCGCGTAGGGCAATTATTGCATTACGCGCGGACGAATCCGTGCGCCGAATGGCGTATTATCGCCCGGGCGATTTGTTAATTTGCTGTCCGTGTTGGTGGTACGCGCACGTGCGGTGATTTCCTCCCTTTCTCTTTTTTTTTTGCTCTGACGCTGGTTCCTTTGTGCTCCTCCTTCCGGCCAGGCTTTCGTGAGTGATTGCATTTTGAGGAGGATAATTAAGAGGGTCGAGGTCGGTGTGATGGAAGTGCGCGAAAAGTACTGTTGTTTTCCGAATAAATGTAATAACGGTATATTTTCTTTCAGATCGGCGATTTGTCGATAGGAATATATATTTAGTTTGAAAGGTTTTGATTTTTTTGTCCGGTAAAAGCGTCAATTATCGTGTTTGGAGATCGGATCCGCGCGTTTCTGTTGATATTTTTGTAATTATACAAAGAGGTTTTTAATGGATGTTGGATAATCGATGCGATATTAATCATTATACGTATATTAAAAATATATTGTAATTAAATAGTTTATTTACAAAAGCATTTATATACAAAAAAAATCAACGAAAATGATAAGTATCTAGATCTTTGAAAACACGGTTACGATTAAGAGCATTTTAATTATAAAAACATTTAAATGTCACGAACCGTATCGACATCTCTTTTACCTTTCACCCAAAGCACCACGTCAATATATGAAACAACGAAAAAAAAAAACGAACTACCCTAACATACCTATACTCTCATCACGAATTAATCGCTCTTTCACCACGGCAGCCCGCGTCAGCAGCTCGAAAAACCGAAACGCGACGGCGGAGCGGGGGGACTATATAGACCTCCGGCTCTCGCCACCGCAAAATATAATCGGTTTCAAGCCCGGCGCGCAAAGTCGGCCAACCGAGAGCGCTGGCAAGCGCAAGCAACCGGCTGCCGCCGCCGCAGCCGCTTAATTTTCCATGAATCGGCCGGCGATATTAGAAACGCGCTTGTTCAACAATCCCCGTCGCAGCGGCCTTTGGCGGCGCATACACAACCCCCGCGGGCCATAAATTTGTAAGCATCCGCGTACACACACTGTACATATACTATACACAGGTTGCGCGTGTTCGGTGTATATATACGAGAGAGGTGCGCAGGCCGCGGTAAAACTTAAAGCCGGATCCACGTTGACCGGACGCGATTATCCCGTAATTCACGTCGGAGCTGCTACTGCGGGCGAGAGAGAGAGAGAGTTGGTTAAGGGAAAAAGTTACGAGGAACGATGGAAGGAGGGGGGAATGCAGGAGGCGTTCCGCGAACGATTTAGCCTAACGAGAAAATCGAAGGTCGTTAAGAGCAATTCCTCCGCCGCTGCCGCCGCCGCGGCTTTTCCGGTTTCCGGGCTCGCTTCGGTTCACCTGCGCGAGCGCGGTATTGGCTCTGTCTAACCGTGCTCGAATTTTCTTCCCTCTATCCGCGCTCCCATGTACTTTAACTCTACGCGCGCGCGGAAGGGGATCTTCCCCCTTTTTCTTGCTCGCTTTTCAGAGAGATATCGAAGGCTTTGCCGCGACTGCGGCGCATTCTCTCCGAGTCTTATATATATATACGTCGGTGCAGTTTGTGCTGCGCCGGCGAATCAGCAATCGACTCTCTATGTAGATAAGTCGCTGAGGTTGATACTCCGACAGCGTCGATTCAATTATATATATAAATCAGCGTGGAATATTTCGCGAGGAGTGGGTGGATGATTGCGCTGCAGTCGCCCACGTTGATGGCACCGTTTTCCAACGAGGAGGGACTGTTTACGGCTTCTTCGACGCGGCCGTTATTGTTCTACCAACTACCGAAGGGTGGAAATTATTTTTCCGCGGAAAGTACGCTGCTGCGCGCCTGTCTTATCGAGTTACGCGGAAGGTATTCCCAATACCGCGAATACTTGTCGGTAATAATACCGTTTTCTTTCTTCGTTGCTTATATTTATAATTTAGCGAGATATATATTTCATTAATGTCAAGTATGTTATTTGGAATATGCATTTATAATATTATGACAATATAGAATTGAAGTATATGATTCGACGTGATGTTTGAATACAGTTATTATATTTGTGCATCGGCATTGATGAGATCGAATGTTGAACGAAAATCTCCGCGAATTGTTTGTGTTATTCATGGCGGACGATTATTGGATTTATCACTTTTCGGAAATTCCGTGCCGTTTGTTCGGTAATCACGGTCCATGTATTTTCGTTAAATAAAATTTCATTTACAAGTAATTAAAGTTTATATAAAAGTGTGCGTAATTGGTATTTCTCGTTAATGGATCATTAAAAAACGTATACAACATTGGCTCATACAGCACTCACGTCAAATCATCCCATAATAACGCGCGCAATTCGCGTTATTAATTTTATAAAATTTTGCACATCGATAAATTTCATAACTTATTAAGTATGGAATAAAAGATTTATTATGTTTTTCATTTAATCATAAAAGCCAATTAACAATAAAAGTTAAATTTTGTCCCAAAATCCTTCCATTATACATAATGTTCATAAATCAAATTCGTCATTCAACTATAATAAAGAAAAAAACTTTCGGTAACCGATAAACAAGTGAAACGAAATCGCCGCGCTATGAACAAATCCATTCCATTGTTCCGGCCCGCGGGCTCATTGAATTCGCGTAATCAAGCTCCTCTACTCACTCTCTCCCCCTTCCTGAGTACGAACACATATAGCGCACATAACCCTCTATACTCGCGCATTTTATCCTCTCATAAACGCGCGCAGCCTTCACTACACCCACTACATACCCACACACATACCCACACACACACACACACACACACATACACACACACACGGAGGAGTGTGTAGAGAGCGGCGGCTCTCTCCTACAACCGCGCCTAACCCATCCGCGCCCAATCCTCGCACGCGCGCGCGTATCAAAGCTGTAAAGCCGAGGTCCGGCTTGCTGATTAATTCGCGGAACCCTCCTCCTCCCTCGAGCTACTACTACACAATGTCGTCATCTTGTATACAAGCGCGGCCGAGCAATGGTCAATGGATCGACGCGCGTTTCCCTCTCCTCCCTCCCCCGAAGGGATTCATTCCACATGGCTCTCTGCATCGTTAATAAGCGACCAATCACTGTCCGCGGGGAGGTGGGATAGGGATGAGGAGGAGGAGGGGTGAACTTCGTCAACGGGTTTCGGCCGGCAGCTTCCATCAATAGGCGGCAAATGACTCGTGCGAAATAATTCAGGACGCCATAAATCCATTGCCAGCCGGTGCCCGCGCTAGTACTGTTGTAGTACATACCTGTGTTCATACGCACGCATATACATATACCTACACAGGAGCAGTATGTACGTGCAGGGCAACTGACGAGCGCATCGATTCGCGCGCAACCAGTTTTAATGCGTCGCGCGTGCAAGCGCCTGTGTATTAATTTTACATGCCTACGTGGTATTAACATAATCGAGCGCGATTCGTGTATGTACGCGACGATGGGTAGAGAGCGGACGTTATGCGTTTTCAATGACATGATGATGATGATGATAACGACGACGATGATAATTATGATTACGAGGACGATTTTTGTTTCTTTGGAATGCGCGGACACGTGTATACATAATGCGCAATGAGTCGTTATTATATATAAAGCTCGCGAATTTAAATGACGGTTTTTAGAGTCGTGCGTTTCGTTTGCGCGCGGAATCGTACGTAGTGTCATTTTGCGATTTATAAGCGAGGGGAGGAGATTTTTATAGGCGCATTTTTTGCAATTATTAGCTTTCATGTATAGGAAGGCCATATTTCAATTTCGATTAAAAGCTTCATTTTCGATGTTCTGTATCCTGATGGTTGATTTGCAATTATTTCGGACCAGATATTCAGTGCAATGGTTATTTCACGTGTATATGCAAGAGGTAAACAAATTATTGTTAGCCGTGTATTTGAATAATATACATAATGAAATCCATTATAATAATTCATGAAGTCTTAATTACATCGATGATATAATAAAATTTATAGATTTACATTATCTGTCGGTCCCGCCCTAATTAACTCATTAGTCTTTGTGTTTAGCGACGGCCTTTAATCTGCGACGCATAATGGACACCGGAATAGCATTTAAATTTTGTAAACAGTTTATAAACTCGACAATTAACTTTATTAATACAATGTACGCAATAACACGTTTTATAATCGAACAAAACTTTTGTAATTAATTTTAATTAATTCTTTAATGCAGGTCAAATAATTTATGTTCTTTTCATTACACACAATTACATGTGTTAAAGTAGCTTTTAATTTTATCCAGTACTTCTACATTATTTAGATTATGAATTTATTATAACAATTTGTTATTTTCTATAATAGTAATTGCAAAGAGGTACCTTACCATAAGTATTTTTAACTTTGTTCTTACTATATTACTATATAACTGTTTGTTTTAACAATATAAGTGAATAACGAATACCGCGATGTACCGCTATAATTAACCCCGCAAAAAACCCTTAAAGAACGGATAATCTCTTCTAATAAACCTTGCGCAAAAAGTGTCTCACCGCGCGGCAAAAGAGGTCCAATAAACCAGCTATTCATATACGCACTAACCAGCCCCGCTTTATCCCGCCGGCTCATCACGACGCACATAATATCGCCGCAGTAAAAAACCAGCGCTTTCCTCCGCTTTACAAAAAAATAGCAAAAATCTCCACATACTCCCCCTCTCCTCTTCCGCGAACGGCTTGATTACAGCCTGCCCGACACGCGGGAAACAGCCGATAAAAGAGATACAACGAGTGGCCAAGAGATAAGTGAGATTTACGACGCACGCGCGCAGAGAGCTCCACTTTTTAATTACGCACGCAGTCGCGCGCGAGTTTACCACGGCGTTAAGACAAGTTGGCGTTTTTTTTTGCTTTATACCTCGAAGCTCGCCGCAGTGTATAAAAGTATACCAGCGCAGCAGTGGGGGCATAACGCGCGCGCGCGCGCTCATCGTCACCCGTTAACGGCGCGACGAGCCGGCTAATTTAAGTCGCAATTAGACGGCGGCGGGCTGTTGTAAATTATTGTTTTAATTTCCCGCAGCCGCGCGAGTCTCGCGGGACGCAAGTGTTCCGAGAAAGTGTATACAGAGAACCAGGAAAGGTGAGAAGGATGAGATGGAGGTGCGGAAATTTCAAGTTTATTTAGAGCTATCGAAAGTTTTTATAGGTAGTGCACGGACAGTCCATAACTTTTTTGAAAATTTATTTTTTTTTGCTACTTGCAGTGCTTCTGGTACGCGGTGAAATTGAAAGGTCACGCAGGTTTCTATGAGAAACAGCGTTGAGTTCAACATGTGATTCGAACTTCATTAGCCTTTACGCACCAACTTGTGTACACAATGGAGTCCGAATTTTCGGAAGCGCGGGGCTGTTAAAATATAGCGTAGAGCGCAGAAACAATTTGAAACTTGAGATAATTGTAAAGCGTAAAAGTCATAATAGCATTATGCCGCTACGGCGAACAGAAAATCGCAAACTTCCTTTATCATTAACCTCGTTTGCTCTAAATATAACTCGGTCCTCGCAATAAACAACTTTTTGTTTCCGGCGTTTCGACTTATCCAATTTGCTTTGATTGAAGTGCCGCTATCCATAGAGTGTTAAAAAACAGCATCACGCTTCTTTTAGGAATTTGAGTATAGCTTTGATCAATTTGGCACAGTAGCAATTTTTAGCATTATCAAAATAAAAAAATTTCAATAAATATTTTTACGTGGGATAGGACAATATAGTAAGAGAAATTGTAGAAATTGTCTCTATCGAAAATAGCCGCAGAAAATAAATAAATAGCTGGTAAAAATATCTAATTTTTGAATAGTGAGGAAACGATTTAATGGGGATAACCTTAAAATGATTTTATTAAATGTTCTCTGTGATCTGATCATGTATTTAATATTAAAAAAGGGTAGCTAAGAAAAACGTAAACACGGTCTTTGCGTTTGATTCTCTCACTCCTCGCCATAATAGCAAGCCTTTTACTAGCTATTTTGTACAAGTAAAAAAATTGGCCAACTCTAATATCTTTTAAATACTCATAAATGTATAAATTTGTGAAAAAACTGAATTTATTATTCTGTCCATTAAATGGCGAATACGACCGAAAAAATCGTTTCATCGATGAATGGCTAAAAAAGTGTCTAGTTTTTGGCGATTATTCGTTAAACTTTAGCTATTTATTAGGCAAATAATATAATCGATTTTTACCAGTAACAATGTAATTTTCTAATTCCCATTTCACATTCATAACTTGAAGTATCTCAAACCATAGCAATTTGCATATAATTCCCAATGTACCATTACGACTCGACACCATATACCATCCAGTTTAACACTCTACCTAGCATTTCTTCCTAAAAAATGTAATAACGATCATTTGTCCGAGCTCTCAAATTAAAAAGCTCTACCTTATAATTTGAAAATGCACCAAACAATTTTCATTCCCCCGTCACTCTAATCTCGCGTAAAAAAGAATAAACAGAGAGAGTGACTCTTTCTCTCTCTCTCTCTCCGGGTGAGCGCGGTAACAACCGTCGTAATCCAGAGGCGCGCCGCTGCGGCGCGCGAGCTAATTTTATGGACTTGCAAATCCATAAAGTCCGTTAATTTGCTTAAGTGGCGCTGCTGGCGGGCGCGCTCGCACTACCGAACGATTGTTAATTCCTGCTGGCGCGACTGCTACTACCACCACTACAGCGACAAGCTATAGGCACTCGCGGAAATCGATCCGCGCGAGCTCGTTATTTCACTCGTTAAACGGCCGGATGGAAGTTCGGTCGCAGCTCGCACGAACTCGTCGCCGTTAATCGGCCCGGCTAGCGGTGGAAACGACGTGTCGTCTTGCCGCCGCCTGGCTTCGACGGCTCTGCTTTTGACAGTTTATTTATTTCCGCGTTGCGACTGTGTGGTTTTTTTATTTTCTTACTTTCTCCCGTGTTTTCTTCTTTTTTCTCCCAACCCTCGCAGCTTTTTCGGTAATTAGCGAGGCGCGTGTTTACCGCGCGTTCCTTTATGTCCCGGTTACGGAGGAGTGGAGGGGAAACAGCGCAGGATCGGGAGAAATTTTATTCTGAATTTCTTAATGGAGTTGTAGGAGTTAAAAGTGTTCGCGGTAATTTTCAGGCTGAGCTAAGGAAGGGCGGGGGAGAGAAGTGCAGAAGTTGTTTGATGTGGGGGGTAACAATGAGAAGTTTCGGAGGTATGAATTTTATAAATATTAAGTAGGCTGGCGGGTTATGTGAGTTCGAATTATAACTAATTGCGAAGAAGCTGCCTCGTGCAATGCCGTGAATAGTTATATTGATATTTATACAAATATATTTATATTTATACAAACCGTATGAATATAGTACGCGAGCTAAGAGAAAAACTTTTTATAGTATATTCTTATATTGCATCTATTTCC
>JAPYZO010004994.1:0-16289 GCA_030522905.1 Torymus flavipes | reverse complement strand
GGTCGAATGTGGATAGCGAGCCGCGTGATTTCGGTGTATTGTCGGCCGGTAAAGGCTGGAAAATTCGGGCTCGGTGGAAATAAAAGGTTGGAGGGTGGGTGTAATGCGGGGTGGCATTGAAATGAAAAAGAGACTATCATTAGACTATTATTTGGATCTACGGTCGATAGTTTGCAATGAAGAAAATTTCACGGTTGGTAGTGTAATAAATTTTTTGGTTTTAAATTATTCGAAAGTATCTTCAAAAACAGAGAGTAAATAAAATTACATGTATTATAGAAATATGAATGTTTCGAATTGCTTTGGTTAGAAAAAAATTTCTTCAAAGAAACGAACCACAATGAAAACCTTGAAATAAGATATCTTTTGATTTACAACCACAAGTTTTATAGCGATTGTAGCTGTAACTGTAACTCTAACTTACAGTTTTGCGTTGATCATATTGCCATATACGTAAGGTTACTCCTAGAGTAGCCGGTGAAAACGATGGCCAGGTATTCACTTTATCGCTAAAGATATATTTTTATTATTTCGCTCAACCATCAAACTGTCATCGTAAACCCAACCAACCCCATAAAAAATCCCCTTACACGTGTTTTTTTTTATAATCCTCCCGCATTATCGAAAAAATCTACACAAGTCGTCACCACCTCGATTACCACGCACTTACAAGCCCACTACAGCTGTCCTAATCACATCCACTCATCTCTCTTCTCTGCCCCCTCACGGAACTCAGAAACCCACCCTCGCCCCCTGAAAACTCTCTACCGCGCCACCATAAACCTCTCCCTCTTCGTTAGGAGCGCGCGCGCGCGCAAGGATTTCGCGCAAGGATTTTCGCCAGCGACTGCTGCTCCTTTATTGTGCGTGCCGCGTGTATAACGAGTAAGGACGACTCAGCGGCAGAGTAACAGTGTGCCACGCGCACGCCCCCGCGTTTCAACGATGCGCACCGCAGCATGATGCGATCGCGGATGCGCTGATGTGTGCGTCTCGGTGGTGATGGTGTTTGGAAAAATTGGGATTCGGTAGTTGTTTTTTATTTGAAATCTACAAAAGAAGATTTTATTTATTTGAAATTATATAGTGATGGATGATGGGTCAGAGGAAAGTATTGGATGAGTTTTGTTGGAAAATCTGTTAATAATAATTCTCAATTATAACAAGATTTTAAAACTAATCAAAAAGCTGATAAAAATCCAAATCAACCCACTCCGTATTATAACAGCATCAAAGCAAACCAAAATAGAACACCTCGACCAAAAAAAAAAAATCTCCATAATTAGTATTCATCGCTCCGACAAGCTTTTCCCCAAACGCGGCCGATTTAAAAGCTGGCTCCGCCAGTATAACCTGCCATACAGAGTTTCGAATTAACATTTTTTCAATTTCCATTGCCTTTCGGTCCGGTCGTGCGCTTTTCGCAAACCCATCAGCCCGGTTTTCGATAGGAGCATCGTGTGTATATAACTCGATTCTAAATTATGGGATTCCGGTAATAAACTCGCCGACAGCGCGCCTCGCATCTGCATGTATGCGCGAGCTCGAATCCCGGACAAAAAGCGCCCGTTAAATTTCGTTTATTAGCGTCCCTCATTTTCGCGATACACGCGATGTTTGAGTGGCGTCATCAATTTCGCGTGCGAGCGTGCGCGGACGTTTGTGCTTTATCTATCTAACGAATCATGCGCGGATTTGCTGTTATTAAAAATTTAAATAGGTGCTTATTGCGCGATTCCTCGAAGTATTAATAGAAAGACACGGGAAAAATGATGGGATTATTTCGCGATGCGAAAAGAGGTTCTCGGGTGTTAAAGCGCTGAATATCCGATAGCGTTAATCTTGGAAGAGGTATAATGGTAATTGTCGATCAGAGAAATGATCTTTTCTTGGAAAAGTTAATCTGTTTAAAATTACAAGTGTTGAAAAGAAAATGTGAAATTAAAGCGTATTTCTTTCTTTCATCGGACAATATAAGTTGAATTAAATATTATATTTTATGCAAAAAGGGTTTTTTCTCTGCGTTTTCACTTAAATTTAACTTTCTCTTTAATACCTTAATCGGATGATTTTAAATAAAGTTACAACTTCGTATAACCTGTAAAATGAAGTTCTGTGTAAAAAAGTTTTTCGGCTATATATTTTTCAGGAATGCGAAAAACTTTTGGAAAAACTTTACTGACTCTCTAATTCGAAAATTCTATTTAAATTGGAAGAACTTCTATTGATTTTACAAAATGACCATTACAATCAGTTGAAGAACGTCGATTCCATTACAACAAAAGGAATTTCTTTAATTAGACAATTCTACAAGAGCAAGAAATTTCAAAAATGCAAATTATTCTTCCGCTTTACTCACACAAATTAATTTATTATTATAGCTATTCAAAGATTTTCTATAAAATATCCTTCCTCCCATTCAAAAACAATTTCACTACCTTTGCCTCTTTCCCTCCCTCCCCCCAAAAAAATCCCCATCGGCTCCTTTCATCTCCACCTCCTGTCGCTTCCTCGCGCTTTATTTATCATCCCTCCATCCATGCGCAGCCTCTCCCACAAAAGCGCGCATCGCGGAACGCATAAAAACGGCGCAACTCCCGAAAGGGCCTTTTGTAAGTGTTATACGCGGAGGAATATCGATAGCGCCCGCGAAGGCATTTAGCGAAGGCGTATACGCAGCGCGCCCGCAGGTGCAGGTGTGTATAGCGGATGCAAATCGTCAGCCATTGACTCGCTGCGCCTCTAGCCTCTCGCGGCCAGATGTGGTTCCGCGGTCAGAAGCTTCTCTCTCTCGGTTTTGGCATCGCTGCCAGGGAGAAGAGCAGAGAGAGTGTGTGTATGTGTATGGGGCTTTCGGTGTGCGAGGCGAGGAGGTTCTCTTTGTGGATTGATTTTTCGGAAAGAGCACGCGGAGTTGTTTTATTGGGTGGATTTCAGAGAAGTGCGGGTGTGCTGAATTAGAATTTGAATGTAGTTTGATTAACACGATTGGTGTTACGAATATGAATATTCCGGTTACCTTTAAATGAATATTCCGGTTACCTTTAAAACGGAAACTTTGAATACTTTTTTAATTGTACGGTAATACAATATCACGCTTCAACAATTCCTCGAAACTATAATTTTAGAGAATAATAAAAATATGCAGGAAAAGATATATTTTATATGAAATGAAACTTTTCTTTTGTTATTAAATTTCTAATTTTTTTTTCATTTATCTTTTTTTACTTTAATTTACTCTGTGTAACTGTGGAACGCTAGCAATTTTCATGAAAAAAAAAATATCGAAGATATCCGTTACAGAACAAACTGGAAATAGTTATACATGAGAAAATGTTTTTATTCAAACTGGTGTATAATGGTTATTTAAAAATTAAATTAAATATATATCATTCCAACGAATTTCTAAATGTATCGACTAACAAGCATAGTTTCATTTTATTTTCCATCCTGCAGTCAGTGATAGTTTTCGGCATGATAGAGAAAATCAAAGGCCACTTTGACGGTAATATAGATAAATTTAAAAATATTGTTTTTTGTTCCTGCAATTCCGATGTTTCATTATACATATCTTTAAACCCAGTCCCTTACCTTTAACTTCAAAAGAAACCATCTTACATAAATTCCAAATCCAGCGCAAAAACGGGAGGTCAATACTCGCGGAATCCTATATACGTATATACCCAAGCGGTCGCTCTCGCTCGGGCGTAGCAGCTGCACGGAGGCGCTCGGCTCGCAATAAAGAGTAGTTAGACGCGAGTAGCCATCCTCACGAAGTACGCGCGCAGCACGCGTCTGCACGCGCAGCCTCGGTCTAAAACAGTTGCGCTAGGCGCCTGTTTATCTGCGCTTTGCTTCGCTTTATATCCGCGATTAATATACATAAGCTGCCCTGCGTCTCGTTGCTAATGCGAGACGCGTATTACAAGCGCACATGTATGTATGGATGGAGCGTTTTATTAATCGCATGAAACTTTAGTGATTCAAATTTCAATTTCGCTGTTTTAGGGGAGAGGAGCGGTAGTCGTAGATTCGCCCGTGCAGGAAATTTAGGATTGCGACGCGCAAGCGCGAAAGTAATGTTTCGCCGCGAGCGAGCAAGCTTTGAACGGTTCGTTATGGCGTGTCGAGGCCTCTTTAAAGGATTAGCGAATTAGTGGACGGAGTTATGTGGTGCGATGCGGCTGCGCGCAGTCTATGTACGTGCGGGCCTGTACCAAATGGTTTGGGAAAAGTGGAGCTTTTTATTTTTTAAAAGTGTTTTTTAAATGTATATTCGTATGGCTTTATTAAAAACTAAAAGATTGATTGGAATGCAATTTGTTCTAAAATTGATAATTTTGTAACATTTGTAAATTTCGAGTTATCGATTGTATCGGAATTTCTAATCAACTATTTATTAATATTATTTAATGAAAATTCAATACCATATAACCAGATCAAATTTTCAAACAGAGCGACCTTGTACCCCAATTTATTTTACCCTTATTTACACTTCCCAGCCCAAAAATAACCTACATCCACGGCTCACCTTTACACCCCGTTTTTAAAAATTCATCCCGGCTCAAATGGGGAACACGCGTATATACCAATCACACATCTCCCCACACCTCACTTACCTCATACCTTATTTACCGCGCGAAAAATTTAACCCGACCGAACGGCTCTAATGAATAACGAATTCGACATACGCGCTCGCGCGTCCTTGAAAATAACCCAGGCCATACTGTCCCTCAAAACTGCCGAATTCGGCATCGACGAGAGCCGTCGCACAAAAGCCATAAAAAATGCATAACAACCGCGCGTCGAGTGTTGTTTTTTTTTTGGTCATGGAACGACGACGAGAGACAGGAAAAACGGATCGCGAGGCAGTCGTAAAAGCTGCCGGCGTCGGCCGTTCTCTGCGCATATTATATGTCGCGCCCGCGCCCGGCTTTTGCGGCCGTGTGTGTATCTGCCGAAATACAGATGTTTTCGGCACGGTGGGCACACATTTTTTTTTTGCCCTCTCTCTCTCTCTGTCGCTGGGATGTTCGCTGGTGCGTGGGTGGGATTTTTTTTTCACGGGGGGTATATACCTGCTGCTCGCGGTGGTGGGTTTGTTTGCGGAGATAAATTGGGTTGGATCTACGCGTGGGCGTGAGGATGGAAGGGAATTTGAAAAATTTAAATCAGGTGTTATAGGGGGATTCTCGCGGTATAATGGTTTGCCGATGGAATTTTATTTATTCTTTTTTGCCGGTGGAATATTGAAATGAAATTTTGATCAATATATAGCCTTTACTCTCGAGAAAAAAGCTAATATACTGCGTGTAGTTAAAATTCGACGTTACGATGATTCACCGTATTATAACTATGAATATACGCAACCGCAAGCTAATAGACATTGCTTTGATCGTTAATCAGCCGAATCTCCGCGTAACCATTCCACGTTTCTATATAAATACAGTAAATTATTCGGCTCGCGCGCGTCCGTACGCATAGAACACGCGATTATATACAAAATCTACACATTGATCGACTACATTAATGACCCGAATTTGCACGTACGCCAAGCAAATTTATCGAAAGAGCACGAAATCACTGGGCGCTTTCGTATATATATATATATATATAGCGAAACAGCTGGAGAAGAGACTGTAAAAGCGCGCGTTGCACGCGGTATCGTAAAATTCTACCGGGTCTTCTGCGAGTTACGAGCTTTCTACTAAATGAAAACCTGAAAGTTTATCCGGCCATCCGTTGTCAATCCAATCGTTTCTATAAATAATCGCGTTAATTGAATAAAACAAACGACACTAAGCGTGTAATAAACCCCAATTTCGCGTTATACCCTTATATAAAATTAAAAAGAAAAGCCATTCTTATAGTACCTCCGGAGTCTCTTCAAAAACATGGGACTTCCGCAGCATCGAAATATAGCCGAACACCACGTCAAACGCAACGTACCTCCTGTTCGAAAAATCGGCGAAATTATTTCTGTTACGCGCGCAGTGCGACATGTCCATTCCGGGCGACGCGTCTGCGCGTCCCCCTCTTTTATGCAGACAAAAACGTCCGCGCCGAATAATATACAAAAGAACGCGAGGGCGCGCCGACTATATACGTCGGGATTCACAGGGTATTAAATTTATTCTCGCGCGCGTTTCAAAGGCCGCTCTGTATACTGCCACAGAGTCGCCGGGGCTGCCGCGCGACGAGCAAAAGAGAAGATATCGCTGTTCCCTGATATCCGTTAAACTTTCAGCGTGTGTGACCAGAATATGCGCGCGGGCGCGAAACTTTTTTTTGTTCGCGCGTCGGTATAGTGCACGAATGCGGAGTCGCATATTGTATGTGTGTTTGGCTTTTTCTGCCGTTTCGCGCGTCGTTCAAAGGGCCGATTCGTGTGTGATGGTGGAAAAAAAATGAAGGCGGACGGAATGGAAGTAAAGGCGAGTATTTTGTAAGTCTCGGTGACGTTCGGTCGAAAGGTTGGACGAAATGAGTCCCTTGATGAAGAGATTTTTCAGATCTCTTTGCCTTTGTGGTCGCTCTGATATTAAACATTGGAAGCTTTCTGCTGATTTTTTCGGGCACATATTTGGAGTATGTTTCATGTACATATTTTTTCTTCTTAATTGCGATGTAAGTAGGCCGGTCTTTTAGATTATGCATACAGAATTATTTATCACTGCGGATAATTTGGCGGGATAAATAAACGACGAAATATAAAAATGTTTAGTTCATTTTGTTGTAACCGTAGTCGTAAACTTTTTCATGTTTTTTTTTCTTTTACTTTTTGGGTCACTATTTTTTTATAAAAGAGAATAATATTTTTCTTTGACATACCGTACTCGACCTATAAATAAACTGCAAAGTACCATTAACCTATTTCCTTTATTTTTCAAAAAAATACAAATTTTAAGATCTTCTTCTAGAATTATTTACCTTTACCCGTCATAACCACAAGATCCCCCACCGCTTCTCTCCCTCCGCTTTTACCGTTCGCCTGCGTCACCGCCACCACCGCGATATCACCCTTTCCCCCAAAAATAAGCAACTAAATGGAATTCCATAAACCTCCGAAATTTTTTTCCATAAACCAACTCACGGAGCCCGCGTCGAAAGATATATATATACACACACGCCCCACCTCGTCTTGCCATTGAAATACGGGAAAGCCATTTAGAGGCACGTCCGTAAAGTAGTATCTCTCACTCGGGCGCTCACGCGCGTCGACTGTTTTACGACGCCACGTATGCGCCGACGCTATATATACCCGCAGGTACCTTCCGCCGGCAAGAAGTTTAGACTGCGAAGAAGAGGGAGAGAGAGAGGAAGGGGATCGATTCGCGCGCGGATGCCGGTGGACAGGGATGGTTCCGCGTGTGGTGAGCGTTGCTGGAAAGGAGTAAATAGTGGGCGATGGTTTGTTCGGCTGTGTGACCAATTGTTGAAAACAATTCGAAGAATCGGGTATATATGTGACTGTGGTGAAATTATGACGGTTGATGTACAGGGCTTGATGCGTGATAGTTGCATAACTAAGAAGTTGGGAATTGCATTTAACTTTTGTTTATATTTTACAATAAATAAATAAAAATTGTTATTCAATAAAGTAACTTAGATCGAAAGCTGTTCTATTGTTCTAAGACAGTTCTTCATTATATCTAAATTCATAATATGCGGTAAAACTTTCGATGAGTGAGTGATAATGGCATGGCTTTAGTCAGACTATTACTCTAGACAGGTTATACGGCTATAATATCATTATTATTATTATATGCCATCTATTATTATAATGCAGCTATAGGAATAATGAACCAAGATTTTCACGATGTTATAGAAACTTTGCTGGTTAGAAATTTATTTGATGAATTATTGAGACACGCAAATTACGGTTTTCGTATAAATATGAAATAAATATTGTATGCGTACGCAACTTTAATTTGTTTAAATTTATTTAAAAAAAATCAAGGTTTTGAAAATATGAGATGAACAAAAATTTAAAACAGTTGAAATATCATACTTATAATTTGTGCAATTGTAACCCATAAACGCGAATACATATTAATTCAACTCGGATTTCTCCTCAGCCTTTACATTACTTCTTGATAATATATACGAAGTGAACACCGACGTCAGAAGTGACACTTTAAGAGCAGAATAAAATATTTATTTGCTGTATGTGTATATTGATTAATTGTTCTTTTTTCCTTCTTTTTATTCATATTCGCGTTACTACAAACATATTGATATTGTCAGTTTTTTTTTTGTAAAAGAGCTTCCATTTCAATGAATAAATAAACGAATGGAAAAAATTTTCGAACAACTTTTTCTACCCTTTTTCGCTATATAGTTTCAACTTTGAACCACCAGCAGTAATAACAGATGCCCACCTGTCCGATGTACCAATTATCGTTAATTTGCCGAACCTTCGGAGCATCAAAATACAACAGCCCTATAGCAGAGCACCCGCAGCAGCAGCAGCAGCAGCCAACCTCTCCTCTGTTCTCACCGCAACACCTAATCAATCATCACAACCAGCGTACCCTTCTCCCTCCAGCACCAACGCGAGACCCTCCCTATATATACTCTGTATTCCTATAAACACAAGACCCTCTTCTGTCGTCTCATTCCCCGTCTACTCACAACCAGACGACTGCCTCTCACCCTCCCGGAAAATCGCTTGCATCCCGTAAGTGATCCAGTGATCCACCCCTTCTCCGGCCCATAACTCTTTCGCGCTCGCGCACACTCTTGGCCGGATTCCATTCGGCTCTAAAGGCGTCGCCGTCGTCGTCGCGGGGAGCTTATGATTCACGCCAGCCGTCGCACCGCCTCTGCGCGAAATAACTCGCCCCGGCGTAAATCCATTTACGGCCGAAGGGGATTACTACACGCGCGTCCTGTCGAATATAGGCGCCGTGGCAGAGGCTGTATTCTTATGCTGGAATTGCTCCGAGCAGGCAGAAGGGAGGGAGAGTTTAAGGTCGCGACACGCGTTGCGCAAGAGCGCGTGTATGGGCTCGCGCGTTATGGCCAAGCGGGTTTATAGGGACGGAGAGGGTAGTATAGCAGAGGCTGTTTCAATTACTTAAGGGGCAAGAGGAAGAGTAGAGGGATTCTTCGTTTCGACGTTTTATGCCGTGTAGCTGGGGATGGTTGATTGGCGAGGTGGGGGAAGAGGCTGGCTGAATTGTCTGTTAGATTAGAGTCGTTTTGGGATAGTCTTTTGTACGGACGTTGTTAGGTTGCATGTAAAGATAAACTTGATGTTAGATCTGCAACGACTCGGCTTTAAAGTAGATACGATCCTTTTCTTAAACTTTAGAAATGTCACAAATAGTGACTTTTGAGCGTCTAGCATCTTTCCTATATACAAAAATACACCTTTTAAGCGGCTTTTTACGTAAAAATTCCTTCGGAGCCCAACATCTCAAACAAGTAATTCGCTCACACGATGAACTATCACCCGCGTGTACTCCAATTTACCGAAACCACCTACTTCCATCCACCTCTCGCGATCTTTGCGCCGCTACAAAAACTACCGGTGAGAGAATAACGGCATCATTTTTTCCATATCGGCGACAATGAGTTTGACAGATGGCGAATGGCACTCTGCCGCCCCCCATTCGCAAAGAGTACAACTATGGGCGAGCCGTAAAAAAAAAAAAAAGATAAAACGCTGCTACACGCTGGATACTTACAGAGTCGCGTGCCAAGTATACGAGCTAGCAATTCCTCATAAGAGTATAAGTGCGTACGAGGCGAGCGCTAAATGTGCCTGTCTGGCTGACCAAAAACGCTCTATTGATATATATTTTTCGCAAAATTTCCAACGCAGTTCGTAATTTAAAAGTACACTAAGCCCATATCTTTTAAGACTCCCTCTGCTACTAGCACGCAGAACAAAACCAGCCGCGTGCGCGTAAAGTCGCCTATATACGACAGAGAGAGGCACATTTTTCGCGCGGCGGCTGTTATCTCGCGCCTTGCCTTCCTCGCCTCATCCTTCCCTCCGTTTCGAGATATCATCCGCACATACTGCCTCTTGGCTCTTATGTATATATACACGGGGGCGCGAAAAGACGCATTTGTCGCGCGAAGCGCGCGTATGTACAACACATGGCGATAAACAAAACGATCTTGGCGCTCGCTCGCTTTTAATGCGCGCCACGGCTGCGCGCTCACAGGCTTTTTATCGCCGCGCGCGTATATGCTTTTTCGGCCCTCTCTCTCGCGCTCGACAAATGGAGACGTTATATAACAGCAGAGACGGACGTTACAACAGCCCCTCTCACGCGCATGCGTATACTCGTTCTAGAGGTATAGTCGTCGTCGTCGTCGTCGTGTTTTTTTTTCGTCGCGGGGGGTAGACGTTTATTGGCTCGAATTCATAAATCAAGCGAGTCCGTCGCGCTTTTTGCTCCGTAATATTACTACCCGTTCCTCGCAGGTATATGTTTGTGTGGATGTGTGTATGTGAGTGTGGATGTGTAGGGAGAGATGGGGGAGGAACGAGTTCCGCGAAATGCAGTAGCGCAATCAAGCATGTAATGCACGGCCGAGTTGTCGGGTGGGGGGACTGGCGTATATAGTACGGCGGACGTGTATGGGTGGGTGTATATATGTATAGGAACGCAGAGCCATGTCGTGAATAACGAAGTTCCTATAGTCCAAACACGTAACGTCCTCATTTTCATTCCGGGTTTAATAAATAATAATATCAAAGGCAAACAGGAAGTTTTGCCGTATAGCCGCCGTGAGAATCAAGTTCTCGAGCGACGCCGCGCCCCCCGCGAGCGGTTAAGACTGTATTGTTATTTGCGTCTCTGCGTACGCGTGTAAATATGCGTGCAGCTGTGTATTGAATGGTTGATTTTTCTATGTGCACATCTCTCGCTTGTTTTGTTTATTCTAACCGTACCTATATAGCTTTACGATGCGATAGAATATTTTCTGTTGCTCGCGGTTTCGTAGGAAATATGTTTGTTGCCATTGTGATTTGAGGTTTTCTGCGGTTTGGAAGGGAGCAAAAAGTAAACGTTGTTTATAGAACTGCGAAAGGGTTTATTTTTAGATAGGTCGGTGTCTAGGAAATGGTTTGCTATTCAGTTACGTCTAATCTGGCATTGTTTATGAAACTAGTATATGTCTGATTGTACAGCGCGGCGGCGAGTTTACTGAGAAATTAATAGAGATTAGGTCAGCGCGAGTAAATTATGAAACTATAGGGTGAATTTGTAATGCTCGTAAATCACGAGCTCTCTCGCGCCACTCAACTATATGCGAACGGAAATACCCGCTTGAAATTGAATTTATTTTCATTTTTAATACGAATATTCGATTGTTGATGATTTACGCTATTTATTTATTCCGTGCTTATAGTAATATAATTTTAGGTTCTATAATCGTGATGCGAGGATTCAGTAATTTGCGTGCGTATATATTTATTAAAAAAGAAGAACGCTGCAAATTTATTGGCACGTAGCTAATTCCTCCAAATTAATTTATCGTTCCTATAAATAATATAATATATAGATAAATCAGAACTTTTGACTATTGTGTTGTTTTTTTTATTGCTGCTGATGGGCATGGTCTGAAAAGCTCTTTTGCGACATTAGTTCGGTAAATCACATTTTCCACACTCAAAGCAGCGTGGAAAATACAAATATCTCGCATAACCGTACTATTATAAAAAGTAATTTTATTAATCAATAACATATCCAAGAGTACGTCGCCCAAACTTACATCATCAAGCTATAAAAAAAAAACAGATTTCATTGAAAACATTTCTTACACCAAACTACCCTATTCCTCTCCCCTCACCTCACCCCACCAAATCAACTAAACGACTAACCCAGCTGCCAGCATCTCGAAAAAATGACTCTCCTCACGACCCCAATGCACACACACATACCACATACTCAAACAAAACGCAGCGCGAGCGCAATTCCAGCGAGTGCGTGTCGTGCGCCTTCCCCTTTTACACACTCGGCGGTCAGCGTAAAAAACGAAACAGCCCGCAACCACCAAAAGTCACGTTTTCTCTCCCCATCCCCCTCCTTTCGCGTTCGGGAGAAAAAGCGAGAGGCAGAGAGAGAGAGAGAGAGAGAGAAAGAGAGAGAGAAAGCGACTTTACATCGCGCCGCGGAGGAGATGTGATTCCGGTGGGCGCCCGGAGGGCCATAATTCTTTCGACCCGTACACTCACATACACACGTTCACATACACAGCAGAGCGAAGTAAAAGCTCCGCTCTCTGCTGGAGTATAAAGCCAGTGAGAGAGAGCCAGTAGTAAAAGCATTCCACGGCCGGACACTCGAGGTTAAACTTCAGACGCTGTACACCCCTTTTCCTCGTCCCCCCACACACACATTATACGGATATTACGCGTGCGAGCGCTCCTTTCGCTCGTTACTCTCTCTCTCTCTCTCTCTCTCTCTCTCTCTCTCTCTCTCTCTCTCTCTCTCTCTCTCTCATGCTCGTATGTATGTGAGAGAGAAACGCATTCCCGGCATTTAACCCGGTCCGAAGATTCTTTTGAGCCCGACCGACTACCCCCTTTGTGTATGTATGCGTGTATGTGTGGGTGCAGAGCTTGCGCGCCGATGGCCATCTCTCTCTCTCCCTCTGTTTCCGCGCGCGCGTGCAACTTTAGATGAGAAATAGCTCGGCTGCTTCTCTCCCCTTTTCCTAAGGTCAGCTGCTGCTGCTGCTGCCGCTGCTTTTCCGCGAAATACCGAAGACTCAAAGATCCGGATACATTCTTGCCTTGAGATAGAGAGCGCGCTGCAGCTGTGCGGCAAAGGAGAAGGGGGTAGAGGATATTGCTATGCACAGCGGGCTTCTAATCATTTCGGCTACTGCTGCTGCTGCTGGACGGTGAGCGAAAGAGAGAGATTTATCGCCGAGTCCGGCCGAGGGTTGAGGTTTAATTTTAGAGCTGGTGCGGGCCCGGTGTCTTCTGACTTTTGAGAAGGTTGTAATATTAAATTTTGAATAAGGGCGTGCGGGGATGGGGTGTGGTATGCTTTGCATTCGGGGAGGTTATTGATTGATTGAGTCGCAGAGAGGAAAATTATGTTATATTACGGTGTTCTGTTTTAATTTTGGATAGTAATATTTTTACTATCATTTGTAAGATATAATTAACGATGATTAGTTATAATTTTCATTTATTTTTATTATTTTTAAAAATAAATGTAAAATCTCTTATATTTATAAAATATATTTTCACTGCGCAATAAATCGATTGTGTAGCAAATTACAAAAAATTATCATCCCTGCGTGTTTTATAAAATAAAATACAAATTAATCAAGAAAAATATAATTTACTCGCGTGTATATATAAAAAATACTATCTAATGAAGTAATTTGCACGTGCGCAGGCAGAACCGACCGCACGCCATACCGTTATAATTGATCAAACCGATACAGAATAAAAAAAAAGGGGGGAATCTAAATACCCAGGGCTCATTCTCTCCCGTAATGAACATCGAGAGACCGGCATCAAATAATTACAGATCCGCAGCGGTGTAGCGCGCGCTAGTACACACCGCGGGCGCGACGCGCATATCAATTAACGTTTTCATCGCCGCTGCAGACGACTACGACACCGTTCAGCCATCATTGCCACTACACCGCAGCGCGCGCATATATATGTTATATATGTATGTACACACGAACGCATCGCCGGGCGCATTGACATCGACAACACGCGCGTCGCTGGAAATTATGAAGATACTATCGTTGCGCAATGCACGCCGCCGCAACATTCCATAATACACACCTGCACGTATGTGTGTTGCTGTAGGTGGTGGGGGTGGATGGAATATTTTTTTTTTACGGCGATGCATGTTTTATAGCGCGGGCGCCGCGCGCGGCTTCCATTTGTACGCACGCGACGCGCTGAGTGTTTTCCCCCCTTTTTTGAAAGAGATAATGTGGGGTAGAGGAAGAGAGGACTGATCTTTTTCTCTCGACTGAGTTATACACGGTTGTCGCAGGTATATATATGTAAGGTTTTTTGTTTTATTCGGATATTTCGATATTCGGACGGAAAGAGAGATAATTCTTTTCGTGATTGAGAACAATTTTTTTTTTCTCTTTGATTGGGGGCGGAGTTGTATTGAGAGAGGCGGAAAGGTATATACACGAGCGTGCGATTTTAGTTTCGGCGTGTGTATATATAGGAACGTCGAAAACATTTGTTTTTACCTATACGCAAAAGAAATAGATCATTCCGGTCTCTTTTTACGGGTAAAAAATCGGTTATTGAAAAAAAAAAAGAGGAAGAAAAATAGCGCGCGCAAGACCAAAAAGTCTGACGCACGATACACGCGCTTTTTTTTCACCGCGCGCACCTCGGTTAACAAAGTGTAATCCAATATTTCCGCGCTCAAAATAAAAACGTCGACTGCGCGCTGGCGTATCCAGATTTTAATCATCTTTCGGCGAAAAATAAATCCCGCTCAGCGCGTTACCCCGATAAAAGGATTCTTTCGTCGTACACGCGCGTATATATATAAATATAGAATACACGCGCGAAAAGCGAAAACCTCATGCGCGCGTGTGTCTCTGGGGAGAGCCGTCGCGTAGGAGTTGAGAAATAACGGGTAAGTAATTTTGCTCGAAGTATATCGGGAATTATTCATCCGTGGGAACGCGAAGGCGAGTCTTCGCGAGTGTGCGAAGCGAAATGACAAATTCGCGGCGAACGAAATCCGAAATGAATATTGAAAGCGCGCACCTGCGAGCAAGAAGTGCAAGGGATTATCAGAGATTCCGGGTTGACGTTTGATTAAATCTTTCCGGGTGATTTGACAATTTTGTTCTTTTATTTTTTCTTTTTTTAATGCAAAGTGTATACGTTGGTGTTTGTGCGTATGATTGATAAATATGCAATGACGTCTTATTATACTGTTACGGATTGTGACTTATACAGTCTACAGGTATTGGTTTATCAGGAAAATTTTTTTTTTTCAAAAGAACTTACAGAAAAAAGAAAAAGGTTTCACGTGTTTATTTTTTCACTGCTATAGTGTTTCGAATAATACCTTAGTTTTCAAAAGTTTTGTTTCCTTGATACAGACAACAGTATATTTTTATACTTCTCATATTTTCACAATAAAAACGGAACTATTATAAAAAAAAAACTCTTCTACGACACATTCCGTAAAATATTTCTCATATAAAACCAATCGCATACTATTCACGTTTCTTTTTTGCTTATAACCATATCCAACATCCTCTATACTCTATTATTGCTACCCTATTTCAAAAATCTACTTTTACATTAACGAAAGAACAACATCCACCGCAGCTGAAACTCCATAATTCTTTCATTCCTCCAAGACATGTATATAGCTAACTCAATCCAGGCCGTGAGCACCGTAGAATTTTGAATGTTACAGCGTATATAGCGCATCGCCGGAGGAGCAATACGATATTTCCATCGGCATTGTTTAAAAATAAAACGGAAAAACCTTCCGCTCCGATTCGCAACGGGGCCGATCCGTAGAAAAGAGAGAAGCGCGCGCGCGCACACACACACACATGTGTGCGGGAGAGAAAACCGATCTCTCTCTCTCTCGCTCGCAAAAACAAAACTTTGCCGCTCGGCGGGGCGACTGTAACCGCGGTAAAATAATTCCCCCCGGAACTAAAAACAACACTGCGTACGCGCTTGGATATATCTATCTATACTTATATCCATCCTTTCTATATACGTATATATTTTTTTATCTTTCGCGAAATATCGGGAAATAATTCGCCCGTCATCCGAGTTTACTCTAAGGAACGAAAGCAATCAGATGGAGCGAGCCCGCGAAAAATCCTTCCGTGCGAGTTTTATATATATGTATTATCTATATAGATGTTTCTGTTTACCCCGTGAGATTTTCTTGGATTGCGCGCGTGTGAGCGAGCGTCCGGCGTATATAGTGTTTGGTTTCGCAGATTGAAAAAGGGGGCCCGTCTTCGCACCAGATCGGTTTCCGATCCAATTATCCAAGAGAATGCAACGTGTAAACGCGGCTGAAGGTGGGGCAATATACTTTCATGAGTAGCGTAGCCTATACGCGTGAAGGAGGGTTCAGCTGGAGATTCAGAGGGAATTTCGTATGAGCTGGGAGGAGATGAGTTTTTGAAAATTTTGTAGAAGAGGGTCGGCGAGAGGCGAAGAATACTTCGAAAGGATGGTATTGGAAATCAACTTTTTCTCGTTCTTTCGAGTCTGATTGAGAGAATTTTCATGCCAATTTTCATTTCGATAAATTCAGAATTAATAATTTGACTTTTTA
>JAPYZO010004993.1:0-10692 GCA_030522905.1 Torymus flavipes | reverse complement strand
CATTTTATCTAATAACAATTTTAAACATTTCTTAAACTCATTGAAAACTATATTTTGTTAAAATTTGAAACAATTATCTTCATTTGTTTTACAAAAAAAAATTATTTTAGAAAAAATTTGCATTTTTGTTACCGGACAATAAAAAGAGTAAAAATTATCCAATCATCCCAAAATTTGGTACACATGTAGCTTTAGTATAACTTCAGGCTAAGGTTAAAGATTAAACAATGCAATCAGATGCACATCTTTTTAGCAACTTTTTTTCTGGGATATGTAAAAGTACAATGTATATATGAATATTTTTTCTCGGTACTTTTATACAGCTATTGGCGTGGCGCAATAGTAGTTGTGACGCAATCATCGGTTGTACAAGGTCTATTATCGATTTGGGTTAATATTTTAGCAAGCAAAAAAGTATTGTTGTTTACTTACATCTTTCAAAAATGCTAATATTCTAAAATTATGATATTCTAGCTTCCGTAGCCATAGCAAATATCTTTGAAAACTTGTTCCATCAAACAACAAAAACCATAATTTCGGCTAACATTGTTTATATGGGTACTTTACAAGAGCAACTTTGCTTAAAGGAACTTTTTAAAATGTTTAAAAAATGAAAACGCTGAAAGTATTTAAAACAAATTTTTTCCCTCCAAATGCCTTTTACATTAATTTTGAATGAACATAGAAATACGTAAACTGTTATTGTTTATTTATAATTGTGAAATAACTGTAGTAAAGCTTATAGTTAGAAATTATTGACTTTGACGAGAAGCCTTTTTTCTTGCAGTTCTGTAAAAGCATCCGAGGAACTATCATTAAGTGTTAGTCTGAAATTAATTTTTCATAAAATGAATATGCGTTTAAATATATTTTTGTTTCTACAATTTTTTAAGATGTGCGATAGTATCGATATATATTAAGTGAAAAGTAATAAATCATTTCATTCAAGATACAGAAAATAATGCGGGCTCAAAGCATATGACTTTGATCATGAATTCATCGTCGAAAAGTTTTCCAGTTTTTAGTTAAATTTATCAAAAAATTATTGCTGTGGCAAAATCGTACTACATTTTATAGTGGTTTTATAGTCAAATACTATATTTTCAGCTCCGTGTAATATATATTCGTATAATATATTCAGTATTTTCAATCTTAATACTAATATATTACATACGAATAAAGAAAATTCATAATAGTTTGTGTAGTACTTCAATAGATTTCGAATTAACAGTGCAATATCGGAATTTGTACCTCGCATTTTATTATATTGATTCTCATGCTCATGAATACTTAATCCCCGATCAAAAGGCTCAGCTCACGCATTATGAATAGCCGGCGAATTAGCATGAAACTTAAAAACAATCATTATATCTTTAGCTGCTCTTTTATCATCACACGGCCCTTCATGCCGCACCCTGCGCACGCGCGCGTGCACTCGTACGCACCCCCGAAATTAATTCACAAAAGGCGATACAGCACCGATACTTCCCTTATCCACTCACATACACACGCGTACTCTCTATCTCTCTCTTTCTCTCTCTCACTCTCTCTCTCTCTTATCCCGTAATTGCCCGTTTTATCCTACCGCCTTGATAGCGAAGGAACCGAGTCATCTCGTATTCCGCATCCTCGCTTTCCCCTCCCAGAGCTACACACACTTAGATAATAAAGGAGAGGCGCAGCAGCAGCAGCAGCTCCGACGACGACGTCTGCATATTGCGCCTCTAAAACCCAGTGCACTACTTCCGGCGTCTGTTATTAAGTCGAGCCCCGTGGATTCGATGCCGCGTCTACGTGTCTGCGTGCATTTAGGGGATGGAGAGAGAGAGAGAGAGAGAGAGAGAGAGAGAGAGAGAGCGCAATTTCCGTTTAATCTCTATACGAAAGGGGAGGCGCGTAGGGCCGCCTGTGACGTTTAAAAGAACCAAAATTAAGGTGAGATAAGTGAAAGGAAGAAGGCGAAGAGAATTTCGGAAAGGTGTGATATGAAGGTGGTTGGAAATGGAGATTATGAAAGTTGGCGGTTAGGCCCTATAGGTGGATGTATGGGCATGCAAATTTTTGCTGATGGAATATGTTATGAGAGTTCACTATTAAATTACCATGGGTGTTGATTACGTGTAGTTTACTATAGGATTGGGGGAATAAGATATTAGATAGCGTATAGAATTTGATAGATAAAGCGAAAACGGTATTTTATAAACTTTATAAATCTTTTTATTTCAGAAAATAACTTATATATATGTAAAAGTTTTACAATGTTTGACTTGCGAAAGAAGTATGACAGTATCTACTATAATCTTCACTATGACAGTAGCCGGTTTATAGAAAGGTTAAAAAATCATCAACGAGCAGATAACCAGAAATTACTTATCATAAAAACTTTGGTAAGGTTACACGTTAAAAATTTCCTCTGCAAACCGCCACCGCGAAACTTTTTGATACTACCGAAATGGAAAATTCACCACGAGTGAAGACTACCGTAAAAGAAAATTGAAGAACAAGCTTGCTGTAGAGTGAGGGAGAGAGATGTGTTCAAACGTGTCCCGCGCTTGCATGAGACGTCCCCCTATTTAAAGATTGCACACGTCTACCTCGTGCATACACACACACATATACACACGAACCCGCGGGCGCTTACAGCCGCAAGCGCACGGGATGTAAACGCAGTCCTCGTCGCTTTGGGTACACAGAGAGAGTCAAATCGAATTGGCCGTCTCTCTCTCTCTCTCTCTCTCTCTCTCTCTCTCTCGAGTTTCTCTCTTCTCCTTTCCCCTCACTTCGAATCGTTTCACGGTGAAGTAAGTTTGAACACTCCTCATCTTCTTGAGCGGAGAAGATGTGCGGACCAATCCACCGGATGGAAAATTGAGCATCGACACGGGAATTCGCCGTCGTTTAAAAAGTGATGAAACGCGCCAGCTTGGGGTGTCGGAAAGAAGGTGTTGTGACGAGGTATAAGCGAGACGCGTTCTTCTTCTTCTTTCTTTCTTTTTTCCATGTTGCCCGGGGCAATTTGGTATTGTAATTATGCGGGCCTTCGTTGGAAATTTTCGTAACGACGCAGAAATTCAAATTTCCCAAGGAAATTTATGAGAAAATTAGCGATTGAGAAATTTAATATCGACGGATGATGGGAATTTTTCATTTATAAATGATGAAACGAGAATTTAAGTTTTTTAAAAGGTCGCTTTCAGACGAAGGGCTTTGCGTTTTAATGAAAAACTTGTTTAATAACCGATATCCTTTTCATTTCCGTTTGATTTGAAATAATAAATATTAAAAGACGGATCGCTCTTCTTTTAAATTACTTTTTCTCTTCAGCCAATATTTTATTTAAAATTAGACAGCCTGTAAGAGCAAAATTTTAATTATAAAAAAAATCTCTATGAATTTTTTGATTAAAACTTGCCAGACAGTGAAAAAAATTTTTTACTTCATGCTAAATTTAACTTTTACCTAGAGAAGGAAATAAAATGTTGTATCAAAGAAAAAGTAAATATATTCAGATGTTCACTTTTATGAACCGTTTATAGCTACGAGACATTTGCATTATCATTTCCTGTTATAATGCTTTGCAATTTATATTCTAATTTAATTGTTACGTTTATTCTGGTTTTAATTGTCCTGAAAATGAAGGCAGGTGATCAGTTTCAAAATTATAAACTTTAGTATCAAGGAATGACAGGGAGGTGGCAATGAAAATTTCGAATTCAAAATTAATTCAAATGGCGCATATTTCTATACCGATAAATATTCAATTCAAAATTTAATTTTGATACTAAGTATTCAACATTATTATTACGCACTTGCAATGTTTTGTGATAATAACACATCATCAAAAATTTCCAAATCTTATAGTGAATTAAAAAAATGTTATTAATACTATTTTCAAAAATTATTCAAAGCTATTCTTTGTCGATTTAAATTAAATTTTCATGTAACTTTGATATACCATCACGAATCCACTTCACAACGATAAAACGATACCATCCGAAACCAAAATATCCCCTCCTCCCTCATTCTCAAAATTCAAACCCTATCATCCCTCGAAAAATCCCCCCTCATCCCTTTCGAAACCCTGAAACGCAGATAACAAAAGCCCCGCGCCAGACGTAATTATCCCCGGCCTTCCAAATTACTCACCCTTCTCTCTCCCTCTGCCACGATCGAGCTGCTCTCGGTACGTCCGTCCGTGCGCGTTTTATCGCGAGAGGCGAAAATGCGAGCGGGCACGCGCTCGATGTAAAATAGCGGAGCGAGAGAGAGGAAGGCCTTCCGTCCATTTTATGCATCCGGCAAAATGTACACCGGCGCCGCTGAAATATATCGAGGCTGGCCCGACGACTATACGCCGCCTTGCTGCATTACGTATGCAGCATCGCGGCAGCCCAGCGCGACATGTCGCCTGCAATTTCGAATCGATGCATTAAATATTAAAAAGAGAGGGATGACGGTGTAGTGACGTTGCGCTTTTTCGCCCCGTGCGTTTTGGAGCTGCGAGTGGTTAGGGGGGTGGCGTGGGTATTTAGCCGAAAATGTGCTGAAAGTGTGGAAGATGAAAATAGATTTTTCCGATTTTTTTGTGCATTGTGGTGGCTGAGGGAGGATTTAATATTTAATTTTGTCGGTAATAAATAAGCATTAACTTTGGTTTGATGACAATAATTCATAATGCTCATTTGTGGAATTTACGTGCCATTTATATATTTTCGATTTCCGCGAATAAGATTATTTATGGAACGAAACGGGCGAAAAGTATGAATTATCCGAATACAGCAACGGCGCGCGTATTCCCTTCGCTCTCCTGATTATTCAATTAAATATAGAAATTATAACAAATAATACGCTATTGATCTCACGATAAAACTCTCTCCCTCTCGACATATATTATCTTTCTTTCTCTCTCCTCTCGACACACAAAGCCTTTTGAATTTAAATAACGCAAATTAATAATATCGAAAAATCAAATATTTATTGCTCTCAGCTGAATATTTAATAACTTTGTAAATGATTATTATTTCGTCGAAGAGCGAAATTATTGTAAATACAGACGATACGTGCTCTGATATTTTATTGCGCACAAATCAAATTATTCGTTATTTATTGAGCAAATCAGACTAAAAAAGCAATAAATCATCAAACGAAAAATTTCTTTATGCTATTCAACCAGTATTTCTGCAATTCAAAAACATTAAAATATTTTTTGAAGTGTAAAGCTTTATGAATTCAACTAAAAAACCTGTATCATAAAACTTATTTTTTCGCATTGTTTTAAAATACGCATTTTATTCAAATATTCTTTTATAAAAACGTAAGAAGCCAGTAATATATGATGAACGCATCCAATTTTCCTTAGGGCAGAATACACAAGTACGCGCAGCCAACATGACCTACATTTTGGGTACCGTCAAACATCGTTTTATCGCATTTTACGTATTTATAGGCAGCGTATACACGCAGTTCCTCAAGAGTTCAATTTAGATAATGGGCCTCTAAACAGCCTGAGAAAAACACATCCACTCAACCACTAGAACTATTTACCCAGAAACATCTCAACCTTGAAACTCCGCAGCGCAAAAATGCCGGTAGCGCCATTACCAAAGCGCCAACTATTTCCCGCAACCAAAACTTCTTCCTCCCTGCACCGAGACGAGAGAAAAAAGCCACTGCCCACTCGGCATAACTTTGTCACTAGGTCACATTACATCCTGCTCGAAGTTACACGCAACGAAATTATGAAAGTACAACGTCGAGACAGATAATTTACGCGTGAGCAGTGCGCCTACGCGGAAGTATTCCTCGTCGACGTTCTCGCCGCCGCCGCGAGCTTTCGGCGCACGCGAAATTCCGGGGCCCTCAAAGTGCGCTTTGGCCGGAAACTCTCGTCGCTTTCTGTCGTCCACGTCGTCGGCGTTCCCTCTGTTTTATCGGTGCGGCTCGCATTCCTTGGATTCCGGATGACGCTGGCGCGATGTTGCGTGACGCGAGGTCGGTTTTTGCGCGCGAGCGTGAAACGTTTTTCCGGTGCAAGCGTATCACGTGCGTGTTTGAGGTACCTTTTTAATGAGTGGGCGTGTAATGATTAAAGGTCGGTTTTTATTTTAATTTTTCGGTAGATGAAATGGTTTTAGGCTTTTGTCGCGACAGAAGGTGTTTAGTAGCTTAGAAGTTTCAAACTTTTTAGATCGAGATGGGGTTAAGGGATTAAAGTCGCAGATTATTTCTTTAGTGGCTTGGAAAATGGGATTAACGAAAAAAAAAGCGGAAAATGTGAAAGAAAAATAAATAAAGTATGAAAGAAAATCCAATACTATTTTTTTTTTCACTTTTTGAGTCAATAAAGTGGCTATCCTAGTGGAGCCGAAAATAAAACTAATTTCTTAAATGATGTTTGCGATTGTTGTAGATACAAGTCTGACTACATTCCGCTTATTCTACGAATCAAGTGAAAGTCATCCGTTTTCTATTATTCTTTTTTTTTTATTAAGCTTACCCAACTCGTATAGAGTTATACAGCTATTTTCTATTATTTTATGACACGTTAAATTAATCATCTGTTTCAATATTTATAAGCATAACTATTTATAAACCTTATCTTCACTACCCCTTCTTAATTTCATGATTCTCTTAATTTCATGATTCTCAACATACAGCGAAAAAATTAGTTCACGAACAAATCATTACCCAAATTAACGCCGTTAAAGCTTACGACAGAAGCATGATTCAGAGCAATCAAATAACAAACAACTACTCATTTGAACCGTCATTCGCCCCTGGCACGGCAGAGGGAAAGAGTCAATATTAATTAAGATAATTAATAGATAATGGGCAGCGAGCCAGCAGTGGAGCCGAGTTCGTTCGCGACAACAGCTCATTATCCGGCGCGGCTACGATCCCCGTCTGTGAAAGAGCCGAGGCACTGACGATGTCGACGCTTTAAACTGACCGTTTAGCGGGTTCCCGGGCAATAGGATCGTCATGACGGTTACGTTTTAAGCGGTATAATTTCCATGGACGGGAGGTTTAGTGTCTAATTATATTTATGGGGTTGGTTTATTTTTCCTGAGAGTGGTGTGATATTTCATAAAGATGTTGATTAATATGAATTGGATTTTATTGAAGATATATACAGACAAAGTTTTTACATAGTCTTGTAAAAGTAGCTTCAGAAAATAGGTAGGTGTAAATACTTTGAAATAGTATAAAATAATTTTTTACAATATACTTTTATGAGAAAAGAAAACAAAAATATCACTGAAATTCCCATTTCAAACTTTATCAAACACTCCCTTTTCTTCTTCGGCCCGGCCCTCGTATCACCAAAACGGCAAATCTCGTACACCGTCCGACGAAACTCGAGCAGCCGGATCTTAATGCAGTATTGCGCGGGCGGGCAACATTAAGCTGGGAAAAAATGAGCGGCTCGCGTGAAACACCGAATCGCTTCTGCCACGTTTCGGCTGCAGCGATAACACATCCGAGAGTGATAACGAATTGGACTCGCGGCGTGATTTTGCTAGGCGAAAGATAGTGGCACCGGATTACGTCTAGCCTAAGCGAGATTCGGGTGGAGGTGAACTAAGAGTGATGATGTGGTTTATAGAAAGTATGATTTCCGGTGGAAATGAAAGATGGAGGTTGAGAGAAGGTGAGGCGATTTCTATTTATTAATGAAGATTTCGAAGGAAATCGGAAAAGGCAGATAGAATGGTAGTAGTATTGGCAGTATAAGATTGGATTAACATCGATGGCATTTGGTAGTTTCTATAAATGTTGAACCTCGAATATACATTTAAAATGGGATAAATGAGCAGGAACTATTATTAAACGTCGTGTTATACTGAAATAGAGGCGATTTTCAAGAATCATTTTACACCGTGCGGATTTAAAAATGAATGAGCAAGGCGAAACATTTTTTAGGGAGCAAAGAAGCTTATTCACGACTAGCCGCTGCGAATTTTACCTAAGCCAAGAACGTATAGCCCGCGCCACAGTATCTCAATGAACTTTTTCTGCGCGGCTGCGCGCCGGAGATATCTCGCTCGATATTATGTTAAGAGGAGTATAAAAGATAGCTTTGCGAGAAAATGTACGGCGCGGTTGGAACGTGTTGAGAGCTCGCATTTTTTAGGAATTTGCCAAATATACGTATCCTAGATCCGCTTATTTTCTTATATATTTTTCTTGTCCTGCTCGCAAGCTCATTTTTTAGTCATGCGAGTTTCGTTATTTTGGACAGGATGACAATGTTTAAAAATTTATAAATATGTTCTATTTTTCTAAAGAAGTTTGTATATGAAAATTATTTGAGAAGTATGATCATGGCGCGTGTAACTTTTTAAAATAGATTCTTATTCGTTAAATTAATTAAATATTCCAACAATATTAAATCTACCTTATGATAAAAATTATTTAAATTATGTAAAAAAAATTATTCATAATAAAGGTATATCAAGAGAAACAGATGACTATGCTGTAAGACATGAAACTCCAGCAAACTTTGCAAAACTGCATGCATGTGGTTTTTCATGCATGTCTAAATTTTGTATAGCCAATCTCATTTTTCTCCAGGATCTACAACAAAAATAAATATGTAAAGTTCATGTAAGTTCAACATAACTTAGCAGTTTTGTAGATATAATTTTATTCTGACACCAATTTTCCTGAAATTGAATTGTTAAACTTTTACTGAATTATCAGAAAATAACAAGTTTCATTTCTTAAGCGTAATTCAGCTATACATCACGCGTTTTCAAAATTAAAGGAAAAAAAATCTCGTTAAAGAGGAAGCTAAAAATTCCACCTCATAAATCATAGATCAATCCACGCCACGGCGTCGCCTCATCCACCACCGATTACCCACCGGAACTTACTCCCTAAACCCCGCCAACACACAGCCGTACGGCACTGAAAAGACGCTCGCGCGACGGCGAAAGGGTAGACATATACACCTACACCCACACACACACACACACACACACAGAGGTAGCGGCGTGGCGCACAATGTCCCGGCATTATCCCCGGAAATTAGCCAGCATTATCCAGTCGTTATCCGGTAAACAGTCGACGCGCACAAAGGCGAAAGGCAAACTGCAGGCGCGGCGGGAAGGAAGCTTGTGCACGCGCGGCCATTCCGCAGGAGAGACACGGGATATATATAGAGAGAGAGAGATTCTTGCGTGTCGCGCGCATAATGGGAAGCTCTCTATGTCTGTCTGTGCCTGGCTGCGAATGTATAGAGGGATGAGAGAGGAGGTGTGACGGCAGAGAGGGACGTAATTACCGCCCGATGCGCAGTTGAAGGTTTATTGGCGGGTCGCGGAGGCCAAAGAAGGACGTGGAGAGAGAGAGAGAGAGAGAGAGAGAGAGAGAGAGAGAGAAAGGGATGGGATACCATTGCGAGGTTGAAAAATTGATGTCGGAAATGGGGAGATCGAGGGATCCTTGTGGATTCTCGTTTAGTTAGTTTTAGCAATTCGTTGGGTAAATGTGTTTTTGAAATATCTCTATCTTATAAATAGATTGTAGGTTTATATTTAAATCATACAATTCAAATAATAACTGTTTATTATACTGAAAATTTGGTATTGAAAGATTTTCAAAGTTTAATTAGACCAACAAAAATCTTTTGCTTTATCATTCATTGCCTTATATTCAATTAAATAATAATACATGAAAAACTATGATCCGAAACTATCAGTATGATGCTTCAATCATAGAGTTAAGGTAGCAAAGCAATTTCAAGTGTATCACAAGCTATAGCTCTTCTTAGTTGAATCATCATGCGTCTCGTCTTCAAAGTTCTTGAATATCGACAGAGTTCACCCGTGATAGTATGACGGTTACCTAATTTAAGTTTTAAAAGGAACTCTAAAATTAGTCTCGAATGCATAATTAGTTGAACCTTTAAGATTGCATATATATGTAGTCATCTTTAACAACCCCTCCTTCTTCGTCAAACTTCCCAATACTCCCGAAATCATCCCCAACATCCTCCAGGTTCGTGGGGCAAGAACTCCATCCCCTGGAATACCACCAAGACGGCACACCCACACACAACCCACCCACACAAAGTCACAGAGAGATAGAGACTCGAGCGGGAGAGAGAGAGAGAGGGGGGAGACGTCGCGCGCAGAGCTCTCACGACATTTGCATTCGAATGTCGAGCAGTCAACGTATCGTCATCGATGGTAGCTCTGTGCGCGGCTTGGCATACCGATGGCGCAGAAACTAGTAGAAGCGCGGGCGCGCAAGTCCAAATGGCCCACTTAGGACATTCAAAGGACGCTCGGCGAGAGAGAGGAAGAGAGACAATCTGCCGGGCGCGCGAGCGCATTCGCGACGAATCAGCCATTGCCTTCGCTCTCGAGAGTTCGACTCGATGTCTCGTAATTTCGAGTTACATTCTCGCTATTCTCACTGTCTGTGTTCCTTCGGCAAGGGAGTGTGCGTTTTCCGCTCAGCAAGAGAATCGAAATGCAGTTTGAGAGCTTGGGTGCGAAGGAGGGGATCGAGTGTCGAATGGATTGTTGGATGATAGTCGATGAAAGATGCTGGTATGCAAGATTCGTTGATGCGTTGAAATCTCATCGGTTTAATTTGATGATCGATTGAAGAATAAGATGTAAAAATTAGGGGTTACGTGTAGAAGTTGTTAATGAGGCAAAAGAATCAGCAAGAAGATATTGA
>JAPYZO010004992.1:0-10694 GCA_030522905.1 Torymus flavipes | reverse complement strand
CGTGCTGTGCTCTATGCCTTTTTGGCTGTCAGGGCCTGTACGTTAACGTACGTTTCCATAAGATTGCGTATGTTTTAGTTACGATTCGGACATCTGTATCGCATTGTATAGAAACGTATGCAAACGTATGTGAACAGACCGTATTGTATGGAAATATGCGGTATCGTTCAACCTTCAGGACCACCCGTGACACACGCGATAACCACCACTGGCCCACCAGTCGTCAGGCGCTACCACCGCCTCACAGGTGACCGCCTCTCCGCAGCCAAACAAGTCTTCGCAGAGTTTCTCGATAAGGGTATCAGCAGGCCTCCCAACAGCCAGTGAGCCAGCCCGCTACACCTGGTGCTTTAAGAAGGACGATTTCTGGCGCGTCACCGGCGACTACCGACACCTCAACACCTGCACTATCCTGAATAGGTACCCGCTACCAACAATCGTGCACTTATTACGAAAGAGCAAAGGTAACGTTTTTTTCCCGATCGACCTTCAAAAAGCATTCTACCAGATATCTATCGCCGAAGAGGACACCGAGAAGACCACTGTGTCCACGCCGTGCGGCCTCGTTGAATTCCTCGGAACAATCCATGAAGCGCACTATGGACCACGTGCTACGGAAACTCCCGTTTGCCATGGTTTCCATCGATGACATCTTTGTAGCGTTGATGAACTACCACGAGCATCTCCAACATCATCTCCAGCTCATCAACATGTAGAAATGCACATTCAGCACACCTCAGGCACTATACTTTAGTTTCCTGATCTCCGAGAACGCAATCCAGCCACCTCCCGAGCGGATAAAAGGCATACAGGCTTACGCAAAACCACTCAGAGCCTCTGATCAAAAAAGATTTGTTAGCATCATCAATTTTTACAGACGATGCATCTCTCACGCAACTTCAGGCGCGTCTGCACGATTTCATCAAAGGCATCAAAAGAAAAGCAAGAATCAAGTAGATGCCGGAAGCAGAGCAGGCTTTCTATCGCTGCAAAGACAGACTCGCTAGCGCAGCCTGCACCACTTTCCTCGTCCCCAACGCGCCTCTCGCGCTCAGAACCGACGCCTCAGACATAATTGCGCTAGAAGCAGTGTTGGATCAGCTGCAAACACAAGAAATTTGGCGTCTCCTAGGACTATCCTCCAAAAAGCTCAACGATACCCAGAAACGCTACAGCACGTACGACCGTGAGCTGCTAGCTATCTATGAGTTATACTCATCTTGGAAGACGAGCGGGAAAAGTCATTATTCATTAACATGGTTAAGCAGCGTCTTTCTCGCTTCCCCTAACGAAAATTGCTATAACCGGATTATGACGAAATCGATCATTTGGAGAACGCATTTGCCAAAACACGCGAAGAATCTGAGTTATAAGAAATATCCTGGTTACTTGCGGTTTAATCTTGCTCAATCTTACACACCGGTTTAGAGCGACATTCCCGAACACCGAGTTATGCATCATATTTTAAAAGCAATAGCGAGTGATTGCAGTCTATCAACACTTTAAAATAGCTGATTTATAAATATGTTTATTATCATCAGTTTATTAAACCACACAATAATAATGATTATTTAAAAAAATGAGTTAACCCCTTTTTCCGAAAATCGATCAAATTAAATGAAGTAACGCAAGAATTAATTATCTTAAACAATGAATATAACTTTATTATATTTATATTTTTTTTTACAAAAAAGAACAAAAAACACCATTTTACAAAACTATTGATATAAATTAGTTTAAAAATAATTATTTATTCTATTTTTATATTTTTTAACATATCCAGCCAACACCTTTTTTCATTCGGTGGTACATAAACTAATAAGGATTTCACATGATCACGTAATAAGTGTTTTGTGTTTTACCAAGGTACTTCCGTAAGAGTATTGCTTGTTATTGGTTGATTTAAAATTGACATGTAAAATTTGATTGGCCCACGCGAAGCGCGCATTGACACTACCAGTATTATAAATTTCGGAATAACGGTACAATTCGACTTACACCCTCTTTCCATCAATTATTCTGATTTTTATGTTTCAATTTATGTTTCAATTTATGTTTCAGGATATGTTTTTTATACTAATCTATAGGTAATGATCTACTAATATCATTTTGTCGATTGATGGAAAAAGGATATAAGTCGAGTTAGCGCCTTATTCCACGCAGCCCTCCAATTGTTACAGGTTATTATGTATGGTTTTGAACGGGTAAGCAATTTATTTTGAGACATAAATTAAGAACTAAATGGCTCAATATTTTTTAAGTTTTATTGAATTTTTATTTAAAAGCTTTTAACCGCAGTCAGACGCACGCGCTCGCTTCTCTCATTGGTTCTCTCATTGCTCCCAACCAATGAGAGAAGCGAGCGCGTGCGCCTGACCGCTGTCGAACGCAGTCGAACGCGGTCGTACGCGCTTATGTGGCCCTGGCCATATAGATATACGCGTATGCGTAGTGAGAGGGGTACTCAGAGCTTCTACACTTTGCCCGCTATTGCCTGCTGAGAGGGCGCTAGTCGCTTACCATAGCGAATATGCATTGCAATTAATTCAAAAAATGAATTGCACTGATTTATGTAATTTGGATGATTTAACAAAATTTTTAACGCTAAATCAAGTAAAATTCAAAGAAAAAATAAAAATAAAAAAGATGAAGAACAGAACCATTCCGTTATTCGAATTTTTTGAAAAAAACCTGATTGAAATAATCAGAACATTTTTAAATGAAGGGGCTGTTAAGAAAACAATTTCAGCATTAATTGATATAGCACACGTACAAAAACTTTTTTATCTGTTTGGTGTTCGAAGGCAGGCATGGTTTTCTTTTTACGGTGAGAAATATTTGAAATTTATACATCCTGATTCAAGTGTTGAGTTACGAAGATGTGATAGATTTTCGAAAGATGATTTTGATGGAGTTATGGTGATGGCTAAAGAAGATATTAAAAGAAATACTATTATAGACTGCATTTTTGGCATATACAAGCCTTTGAACGAAGAAAACGAAAAAATCTTAACCAACCAAAACTTAAACTTCTCATTTGCTACCAGTAGAAGTTCATCCAAGCTACAACTTCTGTTGGGAACTGTAGCCTTTGTGAATCATGATTGTGATCCAAATTGTGCCTATGAATCTGTTGTCAAAAATATGATAAAACTAAAAACTATTAAAGATGTTGGAAAAGGTGAAGAATTATTAGTTCTGTACGACGATAATTATTTTGGAGAGAATAACGCAGACTGTGAATGCAATACTTGTAAATCGAAGAAAGAAGGTGAGCATGTAAAATTATATTACAAATAGCAAAGGTGTATTCATAAAATAGGTACTTACAAGGAGACGATTAGGGGTGCGGTCCTGGATTTGGCTAAAACTGCAGGAGGTACATCCGTATGACAAATAATGAGTTTTATGGATAAAATGAATAATTTTCGATAAAAATGGGGTTTCTTTCTTTAGTAATCGCTTCTGGAATATTGCAGTCATATAAACGAGCTAGAGAGTTTATAAAAGAAGGCAAAAAAAGATTTAATTTAAGCTGTGTTTCATTAAAAAATGTCGATTTTATAAAAAGTTATAGGCTATTAAAAATTGAGTTAGAAGAAAGCTTAAATTAAATGCTTCAAAAAAATGAGAAATTTTTAGTGATTTTCTTACTCTATTTTTAATAACCTATAACTTTTTTTAAAATCGACATTTTTTAATGAAACACAGCTTAAATTGAATCTTTTTTGCCTTATCTTCTATGAACTCTCTAGCCTACTTATATGACTGAAATATTCAAAAAGCTATTATCAAAGAAAGAAACCCCATTTTTATCGAAAATTGTTCATTTTAGACATAAAACAGCTTGAATCTCTGAAAAAAGGCCCATTCACAAAAACCTCAAGACACGTGTATCATTATTTGTTATAAAGATGTACCTCCTGCAGTTTTAGCCAAATCCAGAACCCGCACCCCTGATCATCTCCTTGTTAGTAAAGTTTTATGTGATAAAAAGTTTTTATTAAAAATTTAAAACATGATTTTTAGGTTTATTGGATCTATCTTTGGATGAAAAATTAAGTTCATCTTATGTTAGTTTGGAGAGAATGTCTTTTATAGAGTCAAATTCATCAAATAATATTAGCAGTATGTAACTTTCACCTAATATACTATTAAATAGCTGTTTCATTAAAATTAAATTTCTATCGAAAAAAATTTTTTCTAGCAAGTATTATACTTCTTTATTCATAGCCTAGTGGAAACATTTTTGTTCAAAAATGTTAAAAACTGTTTGGAAGAGTTATAAACTGTTTAAAAATGTTACAAAATGTAGGATTTTAGACGTTCTTAATCGTTTGTAACTGTTTGTAACATTTTTTAACAGTTTTTAACAATGTGTAAGAGTTATTTAATTATTTAATAACTATTACATATTTATTATAATTATTATTATTAACATAATAATAATTGATTATTAGTATAATTAAACACTCCTTAGGCTTCTTCTGCATTGTTCAACTGTTACTTGCCTTTGGAGTGCTCTTGCGCTCCTTGATTCTCGATTATAATAATGACGCTATTAAATAATTATTAATTATTAATAATAATAATGATTTATTAATTATTAAATTTTTCTGAAATATATCATATTTAAAATTATTTGAAACTGTTCGAAACTGTTTAAAACTATTAGAAACTGTTTGGAACTGTTACAAAGTATTATAATTAGAAAAAATGTGTCCAAAATCATACATTTTGTAAGATTTATAGACAGTTTTAAACAGTTCTAAATAGTTTTAAATAATTTGTAACAGTTAATAACTGTTATTAAAATTTATAATTTACGACAAGGTAGTTTATTATTTATGCTTCAATATTATACCTCATTAATCAAATATTATACCTCGATGTTATATAATCAATATTATACCTTATTAAAAAAACCATTGCAATAATTATTTTGGAAGTATTTGAATATCAAACATAAAATTTCGATTAAAAAATCTAACATGAATTAATCGGAAATCTTAATACTAAAATACCAGATTTAAAACTATTAAAATTGATTCATTCAAATCATTTTTTATCAGAATTAATTGATATTTTTAAAGTTTGAATTTAAAACTTAAATATAAATTAAATCGGATTTAATAAGGTGAACAGAATACCAACTAATTATGATAAAAACTGATTTGAATGAATCAATTTTAATAGTTTTAAATCTGGTATTTTAGTATTAAGATTTCCGATTAATTCATGTTAGATTTTTTAATCGGATCGAATCTATTTTAATAAGATAGTTTTTGCAGGGTCATGACTAACCTCCCTAGTCAAATCAGTGTTTAATGAAGAGATTTCCTAAAATATAAAAAAACCATAGTTTTAATGTGATTTATTTATTTAAAATAATAGAGATAGTCAATGTATTATAAATAAAGTGTATTTGACATTACTGAGATAACCTTTTTCTCAAAATGTCGATATTCAAAAAACTAGATAAACAATTATTGATAAATCACGGGAATCTTTCGTGTTTTTCAACTGATTTCAGTTTTGAACGTCTCATTTTGTTCGTAAAATAATTTCACGGGGACTCCCCATAGGAAAAAGGTAAATTTATTTAAAATTCAGAAAGATAGCTGATTGTTCATATACATTCATGCACGAGGTTAAAAAAATATGTTTTAATTGGCTATAACTTTCTGAGTTATAAATAATTTTGACTTTTTCCTGTGGCGAGTCCGCGTAAAATTACTTAACGAACAAAATGAGACCTTCAAAACTGAAATCGGTTGAGAAACAAGAAAGATTCCCGTAATTTATCAATAATTGTTTTAAGTGACAATATCTAGTTTCTTGAATATCGACATTTTGAGAAAAAGGTTATCTAAGTCATGTCAAATAAACTTTATTTATAATTTATAATACATTGACTATCTCCATCATTTTAAATAAATAAATCACATTAAAACTATGGTATTTTTATATTTTAGGTAACCTCTTTATTTAGTACTGATTTGACTAGGGAGGTTGCCTTTTTTATTACCCACTTCATAAAAAAGCGCATTGCTGGTAGATTGGCCATTAGATGCAACGTCACAACTTCCGACTTACACTTTGCTATATGGCCCAGGTGATTCCGGCTTATCCGCATGTTAGCATTCTGTAGCGCCATCTATCGGATTAAGTTTTGAGATATCGTAGTTGTTAGGTATCAGGCGATTTTTCACCTGATTTTTTACCTGATTTTTTACCTAACCAACTGCTGTAACTCAAAGTGTCGCTTCGCGGCACTTCGGAATTGCAACACGTGGGTAAACTGGAATCATCCAGGTATACAGCAAAGTGTACGTCGTAAGGGTGGGTGTTCGGACTTTTCCCAGAATGACAAAAAATGATCAGTTTAAGACAAATATTACCAGATGATTTTACTGAAAAACTCAGGTGAAAAATCAGGTATAAAGTAATCTGATTAATCATTTCAAAAGAATAGATCAATACTCAGGTGAAAATTCAAGTGATTAATCACCGGATTTTTTTTCAGCTGGGCATTAGAGGTAAGAAAGTTCTAATTATCTCAAAAATAATCCTCTCCTAAAACGAGTTTATTACCTGAGCAAAAAAGGGCCCTGTGCGGTTTTTACCATTTCTAAAACAGGCGCCTCCTTGAGGGCAAAGTATCTATTTTTCATCATGCTATGAAAACCGGATATTTTGCTTATTACTAAAAATGTTACATAAGTACGGGACAATCCTGAGAGCGTTCGTGTAATTTTCGTGTAATATTTCCGACGTATTCCCCACGTGATTTTCATATGACGTTTCAATTCAACTAGAGGTGGGTAGTAACAAATTAACATAATCGGTAAATGCCTGGTAGAAGAAAAATGCAATAAAATGTAGAAAATTCTGAGAAATCGTCGATATTCTTCCGTGGTATACGTTTTTATACATTTTTATAAAGATTAATAACAAAATTTTAATAGTGAATTCGAAAGCATATTGAGGGGGTGTGGAATACCGACCTCTATATACGACCTACAGTATCGGCCGGACAGAAGAAATTTCATTCCAGAAATTTTTAGAGGTGTCATTGAAATCTTGGCTCAAAACTTTGCAAAATTGGGGATTGTTTAATCAAAATGTCCTTCATTGAAATGTGTCATTCGAAAACGGTCCCTGGAATTACTTGGTAGTCCTCATGTACAACTAAATCATAATCGCTTCTCTCTCAAACCATCTGTAGTATTAAAATGTTACTTAACCAGTGATAGTTTACGCGTATTTTCACATATCAACTTAATATGTTTTATATATAACCATATATTAATCTACTGTTATTATAATCCGGTTGGGTGCAAACATATTCCTTTAGTCGACGGAATCTCGTGTTTTTCCACAGTTCTATATGAATTTGGATTTTTTGACCACAATGTCCGTCATTGAAATGTCTCGTTCTAACCGGTCAAGAATCTATTTATACTTCAATATAATTAACGAAATTGTATAGCTCTTCACTGTTTCTATTTTATTAAACGTTAGAACATTGGGGAATTATGGACGCTTCTTGACACTCATGTCAGCATACTCTACCCTTCTGTCACCGTAATCCGTTTGGCTCGTGCATTTGTTTAGTTACCTTATCTCAATTTTTTATCTTGATCATCAGTTATTATTTAATTTTTAATATTTTTTTCAAATTATGTTAAACTGGAAGTTAACAGTTACGTATCCCACGATACTCCACGCGTATTGTCATATATTATCTTAATATGTCTCCTACTATCATCCTAATCCTGTTGGTCGAGTACCTATTCCTATCGGCGTCATAATCTGGTGTTTTTCCACAGTTCTGAATGAATTAAGCTTTTTGACCAAGATGCCCCTCATTGAAATGTGTCGTTCTAAACCGGTCACAGAATTTATTTATTTCTACACCAGTGTAAATATCGAAATCGTATAGCTCTTCAGTCTTTATATTTTAGTTGATGCTAGAATATTGTGAGATTATGGTCGCTTCTTGACATTTAAGTCTGCATACTTTTGCATACTCTACCCTTCTGTCGCAGTAACCCGTTTGGCGCCTGTATTTGTTCAGATACCTTATCTCGATTTTTTACCTTGATCATCAGTTACAAATCAATTGGCAATATCTTTCGAAATTATGTTAAGATAATTTGGCGTTATATACCAGTCACTGAAACTAATTTGTAGTCCTCTAGTATAACAAATTAAAATTCTCTTGTCCCTCAAATTTGCTGTATTATACACTTATATATCGAATAATAGACGCATATACACGGAAAAAAATTTCCGAGACTCATCTAACCACAACAGCTGGAGCAGTGGCGTCACAGATTTCTGTACTGACTCTGCCAATTTGGCACACTGAGTATGCCACTCGTTCGGGAGCGGTAAATGCGTAAATAGCACATTATGAGTTGGTGTGGGAGGTAATTATTTACTATTACTCACTTTGCTCGTATGAAAAACATCTCATGCGGTAAATGAGATTGCCTTACGCATGAGTTTTATACAGTATTGTACACTACGAGAGCTTAATAATCATATAAAAATTGATATTTTTAGGTTAGGGTGGCATAAGTAACAGACTGCGACTTCTGCCCGATCACGTGACAATTGGCATACTCAGTGCCAAAGTTGGCGATCGCTATTCCAAAGTGACGTGGTCTCTCTAGACGAGTTTTCCTAGAGTTACTAGCAGTGTTGGAGTAGTCCCTCTAGGAAATTTTTTTCCGTGTATTCATATATTAACACAATATGTCCCCCACTGCCATCCTAATGCAATTGGTCGCATACATATTCCTATCGGCGTCGTAATTCCGTGTTTTTCTACAGATCTGAATGAATTAAGATTTTTGGACTTTTTAAAATGTCCTTCATTGAAATGTGTCATTTTTTGCCCGTCACAGTATTTATTTATTGATACTTTAGTATAAATATCGATATTGTATAGCTCTTCAGTTTTCATATTGGGGGATTATGGTCACTTCTTGAAATTTATGTCTGCATACTTCTACATACTCTTCTTCTGTCGCCGTAATCCGTGTGGCACGTGTATTTCCTTAGTTAGCTTATATTATTAGGATCAGGAGCAGGCGACTGATTTTGGTGGAGGGCGCTAGTGTGTAGAGAGCGAGTGTACATGACTGTGTGTGTATGTCAGTGTGCATGGATTATAGCGCCAGCTCTAACAATACATCTTGCTGTTCTTCAAATTTTGTCTTTATTTTCCAATAGATTCATCCGAAATTTGAACGGGAATCAGATTATAAGTCTGCCTATGTCAGCTCTCAGAATTTAAGAAAAAGCTAATAACAATTAATATTCAGTTAAAAACATTATGGTTGATACGGCAGAGAACTATGCCTGTATTAGGCATCCCTGCTGGAAATTTAAGAAAATGAAAATGCGAAACGGTGGAAGAACTATAGGTTTCAATGACTATATGCATACTTAATTAATGGGAAAAATTAAATTGCGATAGGAGAAACGTGTAGTATGGTGTCTAATTTATAATAACTCAATAAAAAATACAAGCAAGGAAAGATTAGAATCTCTATATAGTGATACTGTCATATCTCTCTAAATGTAAAATGGTGAAAACGACTACCTCAATAGTTAAAACTCGTGCACTTACGAAATAGTGAATATATATAGTAGTGTATATTTACTTTTTTTAAATAGCGAAATTAATCATTTAAAAAAAGTTAATATATACTACTAAAATAGTAGATTTGACTATTTTGGAGAGTATATTCACTATTTTGTAGGTGCAAGAGTTTTAACTATTGTTACGAGTGAATGCTCGCAAATTAATAAATAAATGGAGGATAACTCGATAAAAAAACGGCACGGCGTGACTCGGTGGGGACTTGATCCCCGGACCTTTCGTTTTCGCGACGAGCGCTCTGACCACTGAGCTACCGATGCCGATACACGTCTTTCCTCGAGTCGTCCTCATGTTGCTCGATGCAACCCGAACCGCCTCGTCACGTTGTGCATAGTATGCACACGTAACATGCCAGCGGCCCCGAAAATCGACTTCCTCGTCGATTACAGAAATCTACTTTGCCCCGACTACAAAGGTAACGCAGGGAACGCAACTGCGCAGAGAGTCCACTTTATGGACGACATGGTAAGAACCACTTCTAACACCAGAATGTTACGAGTGAATGCTCGCAAATTAATAAATAAATGGAGGACAATTCGATAAAAAAACGGCAGGGCGTGACTCGGCGGGGACTTGAACCCCGGACCTTTCGTTTTCGCGACGAGTGCTCTGACCACTGAGCTACCGATGCCGATACACGTCTTTCCTCGAGTCGGCCTCATGTTGCTCGATGCAACCCGAACCGCCTCGTCACGTTGTGCATAGTATGCACACGTAACACTATTGAGGTAATCATTTTTCACTATTTCATATTTTCTGTGTATACACAGTATCACGCGCGCCGCCAAACACACATTACTTATAGCACAAATTACATAAATTACTTTTTGATGTTTTTCTAAATTTGTTTATTTCTAAATTTACATGTTATACAGAAGTATAATATGTACAATTATTTTTGTACACTATACGTATTTCTGGATATTTCTGTACTTCTTCGTACATTTCTGTAATTTTTTGTATTTTTCTGTAATTTTTTTCTTTAAAATGCACAAAAATGTGTAACTGTCAAAGCTAC
>JAPYZO010004991.1:0-10974 GCA_030522905.1 Torymus flavipes | reverse complement strand
TCTGATTGATATTATAAAAAATAGAAAAATGATATTTTTTATAAAATTTTTTTTCTTATTAAGTTTTAGAGGGAGTAATATTTTTTAAATTGAAAAAAAAGCTGATTGAAATAGAACAAAATATTATATATGTATGATAAAATTTGACAAAGGTTGAATCTGGATGAATTTGGATGGTAAACGTAGTTCTTAATTTCAAGAACATGCAAATATACAGGGCTTACCTTTGTCAATTGTCCGTATCCAGGTTCGTCATAGAATTCAGGATCATAAGGGTCAGTTTTATAAGCTTCTACTTTTGTAGGTATTCGATCACCATGTCTAAACAGCTAAGTATGATAATCGATGCAAAAAAATCAAAAACACTTACCACTTGCACGAGTTCTAGCTTCAAATCATTTCTTTCAGATGTTAGAACCAAAGATAAATTACTTGAGAAAATGAGAATAATAATACTTATAATAACGCTCATTTTGGTTCGTTGGTTGCTGACAGGTCGAGTACAAAGTAACGACTAAAGAAGTAAAAGTTTTAATAACCGTTTATACATTCATTTTTCTGAGTTTGATTAATTCGTCTTGCTTATCTTCCATGATATTGATTCATCTATAACAGAGTATTGGATAAAAGCTAAAATCAATATCAAGATGAACATCAGTTTATTACCAATTTCTTTTTTCACTCAAACGAGAAAAAAGTTGGATTATGTGGTATATACGATTATACGTATAAGATTAATTAGTTTCTGTTGTAGAAAAGGAGAAGGATCAAACAAGAACTTTCATTATGTGAATTATATCATAAAACAAAATGCATATTTAATATTAATTTTTAGATAAGATAGTATAGTGTATGTATGATAATATTAATATTATGATTGTTTATAGAACTACGGTATCCCAATCGTCGAAAATGTTTAAAGCTTCTGACTTTCCACTTTGCATTTGTTGTCTACTCAAAGAGAATCCTGTTCCAATCCTTGCTTCGGCGATTATGTAGCACCTCTGCGCCGAGTTTTGCGAAATTAATTAATGTAGTTTATACTAAAGTATAGACTTTGTAGAAAAAAATTTTATTTTACACATATAAGATCTGATAATGTGGGCTATTGTAGATGTTAAAGAAGTAGAGTTAATAAATTAAAAAAATTTTTATACCCAAAATTATGTAATGACAAATTACGTATATGTACACACATGATTTAATAGAGTCGTACATATTTCTTTTTTTTCTAGTGCAAGTCCTTCAAAGGATATAATGTTTGAATTTTTGTTCATTTATGATCCTTTTCATATCGACGACGGCGGTTGTTAGAAAAACGACAGATAGAATAACGTTACTCCCTTGCTAGTTATTACCCCGCAATTATAATTTGTTATCTCAACAAGAAATGATATCAAAAGGAAAAATGTGTAAAAAGTAGCGTTTCCGTGTCTACTACACCAATTTGCATTTAATTTGCAATAAAATGAATTTGGGTTGTTTTCCGAATCACTTATTTTTTTAATCATTGATGCGAGAATAAAGTAAATCGATATTATACATTTTTAAATTATTACCAATTCATTAAAAAATAACTTTGAAATAACAGGACCAGACGGCGATTTTTTGTCTTACTCTCTAAGCACGTGACGTTTTCAAAAAATCATTTACTTAAAAACAGATTAGTTCTTTTTACTTAAAAAAATATCAACATAAAGGTACCTTAAAGTTATTCAGTATTGTAAGTATTTACAATTTTTTCAATATCTTTTGGTTCTAAATTCTTAAACAAACAGCGCATTTCTTCGTTCGACGGTAATACTGGATTAACTATTTTCAAATACTTATTCATTGGACAAATTTCGGTGCAGTTCGGTAACTTCAGTGTAATTAATTTCTTTGGTTCACCAGTCCACAGCAACATCTAAAATACATAATATTGCTGTCATCGAGAATTCTTTACTCATACAAAAATGCAGTGTATCTTTGTACATACCTTAACGTAGGTTTTGTTTTTGTCGTCGCTTAATTTTTCTATAATAATACTCATACCATAATCAGGTAGCTTTTCCATCGTCAAACCATGAGCTTTGATGAAAGAATACAAGTTCTTGTCATGGCCACTGTACAGGTATATTTTCTTCCTCTGCGCCTTCGTACTATTCATATTATCCACGACCGTTTTTATTACAGGTCCAGCGTTCAACCGTTTCAACGTGGTCGTCGCTGATAATGTGTCAAGATACAACTTTGTCGCCTTGCTGAGTCTTTCGAACATCTCCTCGGTGTGCCAGTCAGGCATTAATGTAATGTTTAAGTGTTTCTGAAATTGCATTGAAACTTTATATTTAAAAGAAAGTTATAAAATTTCAAATTTCTCAACGGTGATATTCATTTTAAACTTACGTGTATTGCAATAATGTGATATGCGCAAATGATTTCACGGATTTTGAATTTTTTCCCGTAGATTTTCCTCATCTCCAACAGGACGTCGTTGCGCTCCGTCATAATATCTTCCCTATCCATAGAGTTATACACTGCTGACAAAGCTTCTATATACCTATAATAAAAAATAATATTTGTTTACGAAAATTAACAAAAATCACCAATACGAAACCATAAAAAAGCGACGCTTACTGTGGACATTGTCGAGAGTTCATAATGTTATCCAGCAAGCTCGGAATGTAGCTTATTGGTATGGGTATCCAGTTGAGTTCTTCATTCCAAACCAGATCCTTCGCTGGTGGGTACAGAGCAGCCAAGACTAGCTGCAGAGACGCCTTCGTACGCTGAGTCGCAGAGCTGAACGCGTACACGTCTTCCGGTCTGTAGACCGCGGAGAGGAAATCGTTGTATCGGGTTCTCAGCATCTCGCCTATTTTGTACTCCTCCATCATTCCAGCCTATGTTTGGTATTTTATTAATTTATTAATGAAATTTAAACATTTTATAAATTTTTATATGATAGAAAATATTCATTTCATATATACACGAAGAAAAATGTTGCAGTAAAAATGACTATTTTCGATAGTAACCGTTAGGACAGACTCATATTTGTATGAAAATAACTACAATTTATAGTAAAAATTATAATTATTTTGTAATTTTTACTATATAAATAGAAATTTTTACTATACATTGTAGTAATTTTTACAACAAAATTTTTCTCAGTGAACTGTAAGTTTTCGAAAATGGCATTGATATGTGCAGTGCGTTATAAGTTAATTAGAGTTTGAATTTCCCCGCTTCTTTAATGTACCGTTATTGATCTACATAATAAGTCATTATGCAAGCGTATGTAAGCGTATGTAATGTTTACAGACGTAAACATTTTAGTCTTGCCATTTTGAAAAATTTGAATCTCTTGAAAAACCGTTAAATATTAAATAAACTCTCAGCTTATTATAATGTACAGTCTATCCAGCCAGTCTTTCTTTTCATCAAATTGTTTGAATATGAATAATTTGCACTTAATTAAAAAAATTTAGTGTAGCTATTTTTGAGTAATAGATGATAGATGTATGAGCCTTATACAATTGGGATATAGGATATATTATGACGATTACGCGTTATTTTGGTAAATTTTATTAAATCATTATATTCAACTTTTTAATGTCTTTCATCATAAAATGAATAGTTGATATTTTTAACTATAAAAGTGTGTATTTATATGGGTCACAAATTCGACTCAAAGTTTTGGACATATTTTTGGATGTAGGAATATAACGAATGCTGCAGTAGTAGACTGTAACGCTTCGAAAACACTTCGAATCACACGCCGAAAAAAATAATTAGTTTATTCTACATTTTCGACAGTTGATTTGACTATGTAAAGTGGGCAAGTTCATTTTATTTTCAAAAAAGTTAATTTTACTTAAAAGCTAATTTTATTTTCGGTAGAATTTCCATTTTGCAATGTCATCTCCATTCTTAAAAAGTAGAATTTCGATTTTGAAATGTAGAATCTCCATACTGGTATGTGGATTCTTGGAATGTAAACTCTCCATTTTATTAAAGTAGAATTTCCATTTTTTGAAAAATGGAATTATTACTTCACTAATTTAGTTCTTTATCAATTATAAAAATAAAAAATAAAACTAGAAAAAAAATTTCATTATCTTTTTAAGAATAGATAAATGTTAAACTCTTTTCAAAGTTATGATAATAGTCTAAGTAGTACGGTTGAGCAATAAAATGCACTGATAAATCGCTAGAATTCGCAACTCAACTTCGCGCATAGTTTAACGCATTTTTATTACTGCACTTTAAACTGATATTAGTAGCATTCATTTCTAAAAATGCAAATAAAGTTCGTTTTTCTAATTTTATTTTCTTTTTTCTGTCGTATAAAAGTATTTTTACATAGGCTTCTTTTAAGAATATAAAAGTTAAACTATTCATAAATTAAGTTGTCCCGGCATTGATATCTATATTATTGCCAAATTCATTAATTCACATCTAAAAATGCAAAATTTTATGATTTTATTCCCATCTCAACAAAGATGGTCACTTCTTTCCTTGAAAAGCGGAAACAAAGTTAGACTTATTTCCCTTTCTTATTTAGTTTTACTTTTTTCCTGCATTTGCGAAAAATATGTTCCTATATGTGCAAATCCGCGGACTACTGCAAACAACTGGGGTACAAAAACGGAAAAACTTTTTTTTGAGGGCACACCTACCAGACAAGCTTTTTTTGGTTCCTTAGGTGTCCCCCTACATGAAACTACTCGTGAACACGGGTTATCGTTTGCCAAACTTTTTTGCCGATAAAAACAATCTTTCTTATGGAAATTTAACATGGGAAAAATAGACGAAAAGTAGTCATCGATGATTAACCAATAGAAAATTATTGAGGAGGCCAAAATAAATCCCACAAAAAAGCGATTAAAGTAGAAAAAAAGAGCTTTAATTTGAGATGCGAATCGTTAAAATCGGTCAATTTTGTGAGCGCAATTCTGTCAATTCTGTTCAGCTACGTGCATTTGAAAATCGCGAAAAATGACCAAAAATAGCGATTTTTCCTGAATCCACGTAACTCAATCATTTTTTGTCATTTTTCGCGATTTTCAAATGCACGTAGCTTTGCACAGAATTGACCGATTTTAACGATTCTCATCCCAAATTAAAGCTCTTTTCTTCTACTTTATTCACTTTTTTGTAGAATTTGGTTTGGCCTCTTCAATAGTTTGCTATTGGTTAATCATCAATGACTACTTTTCGTCCATTTTTCACATGCTAAGTTTCCATAAGAAAAATTGTTTTTGTCTGCATAAAAGTTTGGCAAACGATAACCCTGTTCACGACTAGTTTTATGTAGGGGGACACCTAAGGAATCAGAAAAATCTTGTCTGGTAGGTGTGCCCTCAAAACAAAATTTTTCCGTTTTTGTACCCCAGTAGTTTGCAGTAGTCCGCGGATTTGCACATATATTAGGTAGTATATATTTCCCACATTTGCGGGAAATAATTTCCAAATAAAAAGTGGCCACAGTTGAGATGGAAATAAAGTACCTTCTTACAGTCGTGAATCGAAAATGAAGTGCTATGTGCAACACGGGAGTCAAATCAATCACGCGGAAAAAAAAATTATTTAATTCTACATTTTTTACAGTTGGTTTAACTGTGAAGTGACCATTTTGGTTTACTTTCAAAAAAATTGGTGGAATTTCCATTCTGAAATGTAAAATCTTCATTCTTCAAAAGTAGAATCTTCATTTTTCAATTACTACTTTACAAATTCAATTGACTTTACTATTTATTTTTTTCTGTGTTGTACTGTTATAGTATAAGGAGAAATTAATTTTTGCGAAAAATTCTAACACCTTTGAAAACATAACTAATACTCACTTTTGTTAGCTGTGCATACCCCAAAGGATCGTAGAAGCTTTCGTTGATGTTCGGTATCATCTTCGCCTCACACTGCACAGGCGTCCTCGCCCCATGTCTCAGCAACTAAAATCCAAAAACGCCATACCTTTTACAACCATCACAACAACAACTCTTCCAACAACCAAAAAGCCTCTCTTACAACTTGCACATTCTCCAACTTGAACTTCTTATCCGTTGGGCTTCCAAGAACGGTGCAAGCTCCCAGTAGCCACAGCACGAGTATCAGCAACTTCTCGCGAGTCATTCTGCCAGCGAACCGCAACCGCGCTATAATACATTCGCACGCGTGAGCGCACCGACGAGCCGAGTGTGATTAAATCATCGGCTGGAGGCGCGTCTGTCCCTCGCCCTCGCTTCTGAGCTCTCGCGTGCGCTATCGATGTGTTGAAATGCACGAGCGGAGAAGTAGCAGCGGGCTTAATCTAATCAGGAAGAGTATAGAGTACAATGTACCATAATATAATAAATGGAAGGAGCGGGGACGGCCGAAACTTATGATTGCGATGCAGCATGCGTATGCTAATTGACAAAGGCAACAATCTACTTTGCGCAGCACCAAGGGCCTGGAATATTGGCTATTTATAGAGGTTTTATATATAGGGGATGATATAGGGGTGGGAGTTTGAAGAAGTAAATTTTAATAGTCGTTTTTCTTGAGATGTTTAAGGAAATCGTAGGTCAAATTTTTTGAACTAAATAAGTTTCAGTGTAAATGACGATGATTGATTATGCTGAACAGGCACGTTTATTTATAGGATATTTATCAATTCTATTATCGTTAAAACATATGTGAACATCTTAATAGACTATCCATAAACCTTGGGAGTTATTATCTATTATCTGGAAAATAACGTTATAATAACTCATAAAACTCCAATAAGAAAGCATCATATTTCGAATAAAATCATATAAAACAAAGTTGTGCATAATTTTCAAAAATCAAATACCCCGCGTCACCATTTTTTCATCATCCCACATAATCTTTTCTCACCCGCAGCGCAAACAAACCTTACCCAACCATATTATATACAATTACATAATATAAATATATCTTCCTCGTTGCGAAAACTATCATCATCAACGCGGCCGCGCGTCATCTACTTACGCATACATAATACTACTCGCAAAACAGCTCATACATACCCTCGCGCAAACACACGTACACTCGTGTCCATCTCTCTCTCCCGTCTTTATTTCACTGACTCTCTAATTTCGCGGCAATCCCTTTGCCCCATCGCCGCATCATCCCTCTACACACGCCGCTCGCTGTCAGCGCCAGTGTACACACACACTGTAACCAGCCGTAGCCCCTCTCTCTGTATAATAGAGATTTCACGCCGCGGGCGACCCCCCTCGCGTTCTCACAGTAGGGGTTCCCGCAAAACTTTTGTCCCTGTGCACACACACACACCCTCGTAGATGACCGAGAGAACGTACGCGTGCCTCTAAGTATCTGTTTATAGTCCGCGGGGATCAATTTGTTTGCCGAATTATTTATTGGTCAAATTTGCTCGGCGCGCGCGCTTTTTTTTTTCTTCTTCCTGCACGCGGGTGCAGTTTGAGGTTGGGAAAAGCAAACGAGGACACGCGCGGTGTGTATATGCGGTTTTTCGGGTGCAGCGGGGATATAGAGAGATGATCCTGTGTGTAACGTTGAAGTGGTTTTCGTGAGAGGGGTGAAATGGGTTTTTCCGGTTAGAGAAGGGATCTCGATGATTTGTCGCGCGCGGCCGCACTCGATGATGATCCGCGTTATACGCGGTCGAGGTGGATATATATGTGTGTGTGTATTCTTGTTGATTTGATTACCCACGGCTTTTCGGGAAGAGCGCTAGAGTTATTGGATTCGAGGTTTTTCGAATGATTCGGTAATAGGGCAATCATTTTGCTGCCAAACTTTACAACGCGGTTAGAGAAAATGTTTTAATTACTTTTTTTAATGTACATGACAACAATTTAATAAATATATGAAATTAAATATTGTTTTATGGTACAGAACATAACTATTGAATTTTTCAAAGAATTTTTCTATATAATATAAAGTATAACTTACTTTTTAAATCTATTTAGAAGTTACAATTAGTATACCCTTTCTTATTTAACCAAATCATCAAATCTCTACCTCTTCAACATTCCAAAACCCAATCTCTGCCCCCTCGAAAATCCCCCTCCTCAAAATCCACTTTTCCACCATCCATCCTATATAACCACTCCACGAAATCGCATCGCCATAAATCCCGACTCCCCTTACTTACCGCGCTTGACAAATTACGGGCTATGAGAACTTCTATATATAGGTGAGAGCGCAGAGGGGAAGCAATATTAGCCCTATAGTTCGATATTCAAATGAGCGGGTGTTTAGCGCCTCGCGAGCACACAATGGGCCGAGACCGGCGGGTGCGATTGTACTTGGGTGTCGACGAGGTGTATTCGTACCGGTTGTTATAGTAGGGAGAGGGGGGGGGGCTAATTAAGATGTGTTTTGAGATCCCTGAGAGTTGTTGAAAAGTTAAGTATATAGGAATATAGGAATCGGTAGATGGATGGCAAGGATTATTTAGTGTTGAGTTTTGGATGCTATTTTCAGAAAATGTTATTTAAAGTGACTTCTATTGTTAAATGTTGGTATAAGAAGGATAAATAGATTTCTCCCGACAGATATAGGTTTTCTTTGAATTTCTTTGAAACTTTACTGCTAAGAAACCTGAGATATTATTAGGTAAATGTATACGCGAAATATACGTGGCGTAAGCGCGGAGCTTTATTTGACAATGAAAAGCACTGTTACGTATATATAAGGGTATCGCTTGGTACCCGTCCTCGCGAGAGATTACTCACCCTTGGAGCGTTTGCCTTAGCTTGAAATAATCTTATAAAGATCGCTCAACGAGATGCACAACTACTTAGACTAACATTGGCGCCGGCCGCATCCCTCTCTATATATGAGCTCGAACTAACATCTTCCACTTATTCCCAATCGACCTTGAAAATCGTCTGCATGCGCGTGGAGCTTCGCGATGCCGATATTGCAGTTTCGTCCGATATCTGACCATTAAATGTATAATAGCCGCGACGCAATATTATATACCAGGCGTTCTCGACATTTCGAATGCTGATTCGTACATAGCCACACATACTTATATACCAATATATTTGCGTGTTCAGCTTCAATACCGTCTGTATCAATAATTTGCTAGACGTATAGGGTAAGAGACCCTATTAGTGTGCCCTTAAAGCAGATGACAGTCCGTATTAGTGACACTTTTTAACTTACGATTATTAACAAATAATACGTCCAATCGAGTAATTTATGGAATAAATCGGCTTTTTAATGCTTCTTGTAATAGCCTTTCGTTATTTTTAAGATTAGAACCTTTTGTTTATATCGTAAATGACAAAAAGGGCACACAAATAGGGACAGGCACACTAATAGGGACCACTATCCTACCTATAGATTATCTTTCGTGACGATATCTATGTATAGCAGTATGGTCTGTGAATGTATTAAGTTTATCAGCTATGGATGCCAAAGTGATTGCCTATATACATATAGGTATTAATGTTATATACTATTGACAGTTAATTTTTCCATTGTAATAAAAATATATCTCTTATTGTCAATCCTTCGGAAGACCGATATATATACCAATTACTTATATCTCTCACAACAAGACAATTGTCACACCGTGTGAAACCTTCACCTCCACACCTCATCCCAATTCATCTACAGCAGGCAGCGGCAGCCACACACTAGCCAGTATTATACATACATATACAGTCGTCATTGTAACGCGGCGACACGCGCAATTTGCATATTCCGATATTATCCTTGCGACTGACGGACCGCGCGCGTATGGTCCATAAGCCGCCTCTCTCTCTCTCTCTCTCTCTCACTCATTGAATACACGCGTTACATCCAGTCAATTTCATCGGGCCCACGCTTATTAGCCCCGGCGTGAATGAGAGGCTTTGCATCGCGCTGGCATATATATGTGGTCGACCGCATTGTTTAATGCGCGCGCTCGTTCGCACGCCAAAGTAGCCGGAGCGGTGCAGCGTACGGGGTGGCGCCTTTTGATTGGTTCCTTCGGTTTGCGCGCGCTGATGTGTGTATAGGTTGGGTTTGATTGTTCGCATTCTTGAGGGAGTCGCTTGTTTTCTTGGAAGGGTGAAGTTGTCGTAAGATGGGCGGTGAGCCGGAAGAAAGGTATTTTGATTGATATGGAAGTAAAAAGATATTTTGAATGCAAATTATTGAATTACTATATATAGGATAAAAAATTCCAAAAGCTTATACAAAGCGAGGTTAATGATGTTGCGAAAAAATTTGTTTAGAATGTGATAACGATGCTGTAAGGAACACAAAATTCACCGAATAGATTCTGAACGTTAGTAAGTGTATTATGCTACAAGATCGATGCGCTAATACGGAAAAAGGTCACTTTACGCTAGTGTTCCATCGATATATATTTTTTTTTTCGAGTCTGCATGATGCGAGTGTCTACATTGTATCTTAACTTATACACGATTTTTCACATTACACACAGCATACAAAAGTTGTCTTCAAACACGATGTAATTTTACACATATGTGAGGAAATCTTATACATAAAATATCCACACTTTTGTTCTAAAAGTAGTTAAAATTTTCTTATAAAACACACTTTTCTTCCATGTTTCTTCTTTTTTTTTATGTCTATGCTTTAAAAAATCATGAACAATGAAAAACTTTTTTGTGACACTTTTCTCAAAAATTGACATTTTTTAAGAAAATGTGGGAAAAAGACTCATTTTTATGAACTTGAAATATGAAGTTTAGAAGCGTACTGCGTTTCAAAACAGAAAATTATTATTTGGTTTGCTTGAATTTAAAAAATCTTAATTTTTCTTCAAAATTTATCATAAGGTAAAAGTTGAATATCGGAAAAACATAGCATACAAATATGCAAATGGAAAAAATCGGCAGTCCTGGCTTTGAATGTATTTTTAAATTATTCTTCCTATGCTTAACCTTAAACTGTCATAACTTTTGAATGAATTAACATTTTAAAATTTTTATAAAACCAACCGATTGCTCGTTACTATCTCAAGATTCACTTTTGTCT
>JAPYZO010004989.1:0-10695 GCA_030522905.1 Torymus flavipes | reverse complement strand
AGAAATATTGTATGGATCATTGTCTCAAATATTGAGGCAAGACAATACAATATTAAGATTAATATTGCTACATCGTACAGATCTACATCAGTTAATTTTTTTTAAATCTTTGTAACTCCCCTATTAACGAAACTAATCGCACAGCGAATCCCATAGCAACGCGTCGGTAACAAATCCGAGAATACTTTATCATGAGAATTGCATTAGCGCCGCGCAGCGACTTAATTCACGCGCGCATAGCTATGCAGCCTTTCGCGCGCACATTACAGCGGCTGAAAAAGCGCCCAACCTAATGCCCGACGAACGCAAACGTATATACACACACACACAGACGTAGTCCCAGTGTATACGCGATAAATATTTCACGCACAGCATCTCTCGCAGAAGAAGAAGAAGAAACTCAACTCTCTCTCTTTCTTTCTCGCGAATAGGACTCGTTCCTGTCTCCTTCTCGAGTAAGAGAGGGAAGCAAAAAAGTCCGTGAATCTCGGGGCGCGATAAGCTCATTACTATGCATTATTACATAATTAAGGGAATATCACGTCCTCGTTCATTATATGCAGGCAGAATTTATTTGCCCCGCTCGGTCCCTTTTCATCAGCATCTCTCTCTCTCTCCCTCTCTCTCTCTCTCTCTCTCTCTCTCTCCCTCTCTCTCTCTCTCTCTCTCTCTCTTTCTCTTTCTCTCCTCTCTTCTCTCACTCTCTGGTCCGCACTCGCGAGAGCTCCTCGCGTGTGCGCGCACCTCCACCTCCTCCTCGTCGTCGTCGTCGTCGTCCGTCGTCCCGTATCTCCCCTTCGCGTCGCTTTGTTTCTTGCGAGAGCAGCTCTCTGCTGAGCCTTAATTAAACGAGGCAACGAGAGAGAGAAGGATAGAGAGGAGGAGAGAGCGAGAGAGACGGATTTCGTTGACTCGCTCGAGGCATTTCCGTTATCTCGAGGGACTGTGCGCGCGCGCGAGTAGCAGCGGCTCTCGAGGCCCGGCCGCGAGCCAACTCAGGGCCGTTGGCGGCTCCTGCTGCTGATGCTGATGCCGCACGTGTATATATACGTATATAGAGAGATGTACCTGGCGCGCCTCGCGGACCTGTTACCGGGCTCGCCGTACGTGGCTCTGTGCGGTTCTTTCGACCGTGGATATGTCCAGATTCGCGAGAAGAGTAGTTGAAATGTAGTTCTGGGACGTAGCTCGGTTGGAACTTGAAATGGTTTTCGTTATATATGGGGTGATGTAGAAAAAGGGCTCGAGACACTTGAAAAGGTTTACGAGAAATCATCTGGTTTAAATATTAGAATACAATAGAATCGAATAGACAGCCCCTCTTTTAAACTATATTATTATTTTTTTTAATTTTATCTGTAGATGTTGATATCTATGCAGATGATGCAATGGATCTCATACAATGTGAAAAATACTATAACTCTATTTTTGAAAAAATTGGACTTAAGATCTTTTCCAATATCACCACAGATATATGCTTAGCAAATGCTAACGTTAAGTGGCTTCATGTATCTTCTTTTTCTGTTCTCAAACCTAAAGAATGGTTGTTTTTTAATTATACTCAGAAACGATCGACATTTGTTTGAAATTGTTACCATCAGATTTGGAATCTAGTCAAGCTGATACACGGTTCATTAAAATTTTGGTAATCAAACAAATCTGGTACTGAAAAAACATTGATAAATGATTTGACAACCTGTTATCCTAAAGCCAACTTCCACAGCTCGTTTGTGAACATATTAAAAACACCGATGTTCGAAAAAACAAAGATCTCCCCGACGAGATATCTAATTCCCCGAAGCAACAATATTGTTTTCTAAACAAAAATGCGATATATGTTAACACGCGTGTAGTCGAGCCAGTCCTTCCTTCCTTCCTCGACCGCACGACAACAACATAGAAAAAAAGCCCGAGAAATTTGATTTATCGTCAAGCAGTCACACGCGCGGCGAGCACGCCCTCATTAACACGCACCTTCCGCTCCCCACGCTCTCCCGCGACTAATTAAGACGAAATGAGTATTCAATTAGAGCATTTGTTAATTGACCGGCGGCGCGCGTTCCCGGTATAATACAACAGGTCTAACAGTATTAAGAGCAACACATAGTGTTACAAGCGACCGAGCCAAGCGACTGCATACGAGATGCATGTATATATGTATATGCACAGTACAGGACGATGCTGCTGCCGTTGTTGCTGTACAGCTTGAGAGCTCATTCCGGTTCTCCCATATATACATATACATCTGTACGGGATATACAGGTGTACAGGGGATACTCGTGTACGTGTGTGCATGTATGTGTTATGTGCCTGGCTGGCGCGTGTGAAATCATCCGGAGGAAAAGCCACTTTCACTATACGTGCGCGCGCGATTTTCATTTTTCTGCGGGCGAGCCGCGCAAAAAGGCCCCGGACTATTTAGCGCTAATGCGCGACCCGATCTGTACGTGTGTGTATGTGTGTGCATGTATAGGAGTAAAGGTATATAGCTTCCGGCGCTACGGGGCAAAATGAGAGCTGCGGCCGCAGTCGCGGCGGCGGCAGCGGTTGCCCCCGGGTATAGGTAGTTGAGGTAGGTTTTACAGCAATGTTTTGCTTGGGGGGTGAGTTGTTTCAGCGGCTTCGGCTTTCTTTTCGCTCAAAGTGCAAGCAAGCGCATTCTTGCGGGATGGGGTTTGCGCGATGCTGAGATTTTTGACCTTTTAGGGAGTATATCTGTTTGGGTGAGGTTCTTTGATCTTGACCACCATGAGTTGAGTTTTGTAGTCGTTCGTGTGGACAGGTGAATTTATATTGTAACGGTTTGTTTACTTTATTTGTGATTTATATACAAATACACTCTGGAGCTTTCATTTTTAAATGCCATAATAAATAAAAGAATTAAACTTTATGTGTTAAATTTCTTGAAAATTATTTTTCATCAGCTAGTCTTTTTGTTGTTAGGTCAGTATATAAAACGCAATTTCTCGTACGTCAAAAAACTTGTTGAAAAACTTAAAAGTTCATTATTAAAAACGATATTGTATACGTAAATTTATCGAGCATCATGCAGCGAGCAGTAATTAAATAAAAAATATGGTCGCTTTAAACTAACGAAGTTCGTATACATTGAAAGATTTTTTGCTGCCGAGGTGAAACCCAGACGAGCTTCTGGTTCAGTCTCGATATTACAGCCCTGGGAGAGAAGGAAGGATCAATTTCGGCGGCTCAAGTTGTGCGTGTATATGTGTGTGTGTGTTGCGGTGGCAAAAAAGCCGTACGTTGGCGTTCACGCGGGGGCAAAAAAATACGCAGCTCAAGCTGTGCAAAAAAATATAGGGCGGAACGGAGCCCTGAAAGAGCATAAAACTGCGAAGATCTTCTTCTTAGAGCGGCACTCACCTCGTCATACGAAAAAACACTGCGCACACACGTGTATGAGTGGGTATACGTCTTGCACACAATGGTTTTTTCCGCCGCCCCCGGGGCTAACCTAATAATTTCATCAAAAGCCATTAATTAGCGCGTAAATTAATATCGGAGCCAATTTGTATGTAACGAAAAGGACGTGGCCGAGGAGCGGCGATAAACCAGAGCAAGAGAGAAGAAAGAGAGAGAGCATTAGACGACGTCGAAAAGGCTGCGGCGGAGGGAGGAGGAGAAGAAGACGGAGTAAAAAAATGCGAAAAAGCGCATGAGAAAGAGAGAGAGAAGGCATTGGAGGAGAGGGGGCGAGGTAATGAAAAAGAGATAGAACAAGAGCGCGGGGTACGAAATAAGAGGAGCACGAGCGCGAGAGAGCGAGAGGGATAGAGGGCAGCGCAGATAAGTAAAAAGGAGAAAGAAGAGAGAGAGAGAGAGAGAGAGAGAGAGAGGGACGAAGAGAGACAGGCGCTGTGTGTGCTACGCTGTGCAGCGATGCTGAGATATGGTTTTCGCTTTGGTGGAAGTAAGATGGAAGCGCGCGCGCAAGCGGTGCGGTGAAGAAGGGGGAGGAGGAGGAGGAGGAGGAGAGAAAAAAGGAGCCAGCGAGCGAGCGAGCGAGAGAGAAGGATGGACTACCGAAGAGTCTCGAAGGATGGAACCATGGAGGCAAAAACAGAAACCAGTCTCACTGGCTCAAGGCTGCCCCCTCAGGAGGGGCCCCGAGCAACTCTACACGTGTGTGTCTGTGTGTGCCTGCGAGCCTTGCCAGAAGTTACCTTCGCGCTCGCTCACCTCACCTCTTTCTCGATGCTCTTTCTCCGCGGCGCGCGCGTCCGTATTATACACGCGTTCATTTCGAATCGTACCTGTGCCACGGCACTACTACCCCCTGCACCGCGCGCGAATGCTCGTGCGCGCTTTTTTCGGATCGCCGCTGCGTGATTTCGCGAGCGGCGCGTATAGCCGTTTACTGCGGGAACGGCAGTAAAGCCGGCTGCTGAAAGAAGGTAAACAATGGTTTTTTAGGGGGAGCGGAAATCGCGATTTCCGAGCCGATTGCCAGGGCAGCGCCGGAATCGACTTTTAACATTCTCTCCCTGCGATGTCTTCATGCGCCTCTCTGTAGTATTATACTTATAATGTTTGCTTCCCGCGAGGTTTATGGACTGTTTGTGTATATAGCAGGCGGGTTGATTGCAGAGCGATGATGTATTTTAGAAACACACTTTTTAGGAGAGATTTCTTCGTAAATATTTACGGTTGATGATGTATACACGCGATGCTCTTCGGACGATTAAATAAAAAATTTTTATTATAAACGACTTTTATGATTATACACTGGCCCGCGGCGTAAGCGCATTGAAAATTAAAATTTATATTTTAAAACGCTTAATCATTACGAGATATACACCCGCGGCATATTTCGTGTAATGATACTCCGTGTAAAAATTTATCATCGATCGCCGCGTACACGCGAAATATCATTGGCCGCGATTAAGCGTGCAGCGAAAGCGAAGATACCCGCGTGTGTGCATCGCTGTATATATGTGTGTGTTTATATACATGTATATATACGTGTGCAGATGTTCGCCGCTTGCGTATACGACGCGTATGTTTCATTCAAAAGCGATAAAAGCAAAAAGAAACTTTAGAAACCCGGAGGCTTATACTTACATACAAACGTGCACTTTCACGTCGCTAATAAGTATTTCAACAAAGAGCGAAAAGCTCCCACCAAATGCTGTATATATACCGCAGCTTCATTGTTGTTTTCGTCTCTCCTCCTCACCTCAAAGAAATTCGTCAGTCACTGTCTTTCTCTCTCTCTCTCTTGCTAATAGTTTCCTCGTCATTCCCCACTCTCTCGCGCTCGTTTCACGCAAATTCGCCGTCTTGAAGCACCTCTTAACAGAAAAAAAGAGAGAAGAGAGAGGACCAAGGGCTGCCGCCGCTGCGTCTCCGGAGGAACCCGTGTAAAGTCCGTGACGCATCGGCATTCCCGCCACCGACGAGTGTCCCGACGTCACTCGTCGTCCTCGTCGTCGCGCGTCGTCTTTGATGTTCTCTCTCTCTTGCGTTCGCTTACTCCCCGGAGGTTAATTCTTCCACGTAATTGGCGCCCATCGCGCTGCGCTTTCGGGCCCTGCTGCTGCCCTTTGAGCACGGCGACCTTCGCCTGGGGAAGATCGACGCGGAAAGATTGCACCGGCGGCGGCGGCCGCGAGTTGGAAAAATAGAACGAGAGATGTTGAACGAGGCAGGCGAGCGGATAATTCGCGCGAGGGAGAGGAGGAGGGAGAGAGAGATAAGAGAGTTAAGCAGGCTCGTCACTGCGGAGTACTTGTGCTTGTACAGAGAGCAGAGCGCGGAACAGTGGTAGTGTGAGCGAGCGCTCGTTTGTTTGCGGATTCTCTCTCTCTCTCTCGCTGCTGATTCTCGAGGGCGATTTTCAGAGGGGAGCAGCAGCGAGTAGCGAGCTTTATTGCTTTTTAAGACCCTCGTGGTGGAGGCTAAATTATCGCGCGCTCGGCGGGAATTATTGAAATTGCAAAGATGTGTTTTGAATCGGGGATTTTCTGGGTAAATTGATGGTCTCGAAGGTTTAAGGGTGGCAAATGGTAGAGGATTTTAGCACTGGTTTCTCATGATGCTTTCTGGAACGCGAAATGAAACGTGTGAGCTGTTAGAACACCTGCGGAGTATTATGGGTTAAAACAGATTTTGTTATGTATTTTTTTTTGTTGTAAATTTTCTTTTAATGATGCACGATAGATAGCTATATCATTGATGAGCGAAACTTAATCAACGGACACAGAATTAATTACAAAAGAGGAACGCTTATCTCGTTAATTTCTTAAACAGATGAAGCGGAAAAAGTGTCTCCCTCGAAGCGCCGCTAATACACTGCAATCGAGTCGCGCGTAGCATAGCAAAAAAAGTGGGCCCCGGGGAGAAAAAAACGGACTCGCGCTCACGCGAGATAAGCGAAAAATGCAGAATGACTGATTCCTTTTACGGGCGTGTGCTCAAAGAGAGCGAGAGAAAGAAATCGGTTTCGTGATTTCGTATTAACTAAGGGGGCGAAACCGAGCTGGTCCACCTCGGAGATAAAACGAAAGCGGAAAGGAAGATACCGAGGGGGGGAGGGTAGGGGGATACGAGATTAAACATTGGCCGGAGAAATAAGGAAAACGAGAGACACAAGAGAAAGAAGCTGCCGGTGCAGACTCTCTCGCGCTTGCGCTCTGTACACGCCAGGTTGGATTATCTCTTGATAAACGTTCGTTACATACTCGAAAGTATCCCCGAAGCTGTAAGTGTTACCGGGAACTGCATTGCATTATTTTGCGCTGCACGAACTTGCACGTGAGCACTGCTGCTCCTTTTTCACGCCGCGCGGTGCGCGGCTTCTCCGTATGCGAGCCGCGGCCTTCGCTTGCGCTTTGGAAATAATAGCGCGCTGCGGATGATACTTTTTGTCCTTGATTTTCGATTTCTAGAGAGATGAATTTGTTCTGTTGAGCGGTTCCGATAGCTATACCTGATTATAGTGATTATTTCGCGAATCGTGTTATTACGCGGCCACGTCGATTGGTTGCCATTTGATTTCTCTCATCACAGTTGTGTGTATGTATACATGCGATTGAAAAATATACTTATTCTCCGATGATAAACATTGCGATTGTTTCAATCATTGGTTACATCTTGAAACTTTTCAATAAATCATATTTATTTAGTAAATATTAATATAGTATCAAGTTAAACGCGAGCCGCGAGCTATTAATTTATTCTCGATTAAAATTTCAATTATAGATTATCAAAATATTTTGATTACGACATTATATACAGTATGGGAACCTGACATCGACATCCATTACAACATTATTATTTATCGGAACTATACGCGGCATAATATATTCTCTGAAGTTCTCGCAGACAACTGTAACTAATACAGATTTTACCATGATTAAATTCAATTCGAACTATACCTTTCGATTAAAACTCCATTCGGTTTTTCATTTTCTATAACACATATAAAACAGCATTATCGCGACGTTACAATTTATGGCGTCCCCCATAAATAAACGAAGAGTGTCCCAACTATACAATATAGAAACGGAACGAAGCGCTACCAATAATTCAATGAATAAAAATACCTACCGCGACGTTATATATACGCCTATATCACCAGCGCTCTGCACCTTCGCTTTCATCAACTCGAAATCGCGCTTGTACACAAGTATATACATCTATATACATATATATATATATATATATATTTTCAATTGGCAATCTCACGCGCGGGCACCACAACAGATTTCTCCTCGCAGGCCCGTCATATCGCACTGGTGCGAGTTGCCCACACGCGAATAGATCAAATATTTATTTTACAACGTATATATAACTACACCTATACTGCTGCACCTATGTATATATGTATCTAGCTAGCGCATCGCCGTTGAATTTTCATTCGCCGTACGTACGTCGCCCGCGCACCAACTTTCTCCGAATCGAGCGATGCGCGCCTGCATGCGCGTATTACGCAAGGTGGAAATCGCAAATTACGCCCGCGGCTCCATGCGCATGTATTATACGCGCATGTGTGTGTGTGTGGGAGAAAGAAAGAGACTGACGCGCACGGGTGTTGTCGAAAATACGGCCTTACTTGCACTCGACGTGAACGCGGACCCTGACTTTGTTTCGCGCAGATTAGCTCGCTCGAGCTCACGGGAAGAAAGGAGCGCTAGCGAGCGCGCGAAGGATGCATTATCTCGCGACCGATCGATTCGTCATAGATTAAGCGCCGCGAGAAGAGAGCCGAGCTCGAGAGCGCGCTTGCCTTACCTACGTCAGCGAACAAATAACGAAAGTAAGAGCGCTGTGCAGCTTAGACGAGAGCGAGCGAGCGAGCGCGTGCAAGTTTCAATCCCCATCTTTATTGAGTTTTTAATTTTTATGATTATGGCGCAGCTCAGATGGATTTTTCGGGGTCGCCGATCTATAAGCCGTGTAAATGGATTTTCAAACTTGTTGTTTCTTTTTTTTCTGCACGCGTGTATTGGCAGTAATTAATGGTTGTGAAGAAATTAAAGAAGACATGACATGTAAATAATGTTTTTAAAGAATTTTCGCAAAACTTATGTAAACTTTCGCGCGCTGACCCAAATACTCGTGAAATTACATTTTTTTATATAATGAGAGGGGGCCCCATCGTGGACATTAAAATTAAATTAATAAATGCATTAATCTTGGAGCATAAAAAGTAAAGATTAAGAGCAAGAAAATATAATTAATATCCATTCGCAACAATGAGGATGATGATCATCGAGGTCTACTTTCACATCTCTGTAAATCTGGCAGTAAATATCGCATGCACGCTATACTCTTACCCAAAAAAACAAGGCAACCAATAAGTATCAATTTTTTACCATCTTAAGGCCCCCTTAAACGTCTTTTTCACCTGCAATACAGACCATCGCGTGCGCTCTCTTCATTTACAAAATCCTTAAAACACATTGTTAGCTCATATGCACACTCGCCGATAAAAATCCTCCTCCTCCTCCTTCATATTAAAATACACTACACGAAAAAAGCTGCCGCGGAGAGCCAGCCGCGGGGTCTCTCACTCTCGAAGACAAAAACTCCTTGGCGCTTATACACATCCCACCTCCCATTATTGCAAAAATTCCCATGCTCACACTTTCGTGCGCTCTCACACTCGTACCCCCACATACACACATACTTGAAAGTAAAAGCGCGAGTGAGCGAGCGAGCGCAGCTCGGAACTTTCGCCGAGATATATAGAAGCGCTCTCTCGGTGCACTGCCTCGCTCCTCTCACCGCAGCTCATGCACCACACGACCTCAAGAGAGCGGCGGCGGCGGCGGTGTCGCGTAGGCGTGGGAGCGCGGCGGCACGGGCTAATCGGATGCGCGTCGTCGCGAGAGAGAGAGAGAGAGAGAGAGAGAGAGTGTCTTATCGAGAGAACGCGGTGACGTATACGTGTCCTCGGATGAACCGGAGACGGGCGCGAGTGTGCAGGCGCGACGCCCCTGGCATACTACTATAGCACTTATGTATGTATACTCTCTGTCCGGTAAATCAGAGGGTTCCGTACGTTCGCGTGAATGGATGGATGAGAGGATGTGTGGCGCAGTGGCGTGGTTAGTAGGTGGCAGCTTGCCGATCGATGCACTCGTTTCGTATATATACGTACTCGTTGCATTACCTCGGGCGTATATGCGCGTCGATGTTAATGAACGTTTACGAGGCGAGCGCGAGAGCCGCAAATGCAGCCGTCGTTAAATTTATCGGGGCGGAGGGGTTATACGACGATGACGCCGGCATGTGTGCGGCGGTCGCCGTGAAGGAGTTGATTGGATAACATTTTAATCCTCGTGTGGGCTGCGATGTTTTTTAAATATGAGATTAACTTTACGAGCCCGCGCGCGCGATCGCCGCGTTCCAATTTAATCTAGTTCACGGATCGAGGAATATTGCCGCATGGGTAATGTTGCATCATCGTGACGAGCAAAAAGCGAAACGTACGTACGTAGGTCTATCTTTTTTCGTACAAAATAGAGCGAAATCAGGTGTATTTTTCTCCTGAGCGTCGTGCTGCGGGTACCGAATAGGACACCGTGTACGGTATCAGCAGCGATATGTGTAGATGCGCGGAACCTCGGAGATCGTATTCGTACAGGTTCACACTGGTTCGGAGCAGCGATGTATAGTGCAAGCTTCCAAAATCATCGCCAGCCGAGAGAGAGTCGTATTTTTCGGCGCGTACACACGAGTTTTCGATGTCAACCGTGGGAATCCTTTATATTCGTTCTACTTTCCATCTTTTCTCATTGTCGCAGCGCTCTTGCACTCTTTTTTTTACTTTACTCAACTCAAAAAATATAAAACTTTCTCATCGTTTCTTCATATCGCTTTAAATTCCAGATTTTATAATTTTTAAATATACGCACGTGCAATAAACGAACAATATAAAATTTCATACCGTTTTCTCTTATCGCGTTCCATTAAAAAAGTTTACATTCAGCCCGTTCTGCATAACTTGCGTTATCGAGGCACAATCAATATACGCACACATACATACATATAAGTTCCTTCGGTCGATTTTTCCATCCTCATTCGCGACGCAAAGTGAGCCACTGATTAAAAGTGCCAAGTGCCGCGTCAATCGCATTGCGCCCGCTGCAGAGACGCCAGATAAATCACCCTCGTTTGAAACTCGTAAAAATATACTTATATACGCGCGTGCGCGCCCTATAAGCCAAGAGA
>JAPYZO010004988.1:0-17872 GCA_030522905.1 Torymus flavipes | reverse complement strand
CTATAGAGTAAACTGTCGAGGCTCGATGACGAAATAATGCATAACGGCGTAGCGTAACGCCCACTGGAACAATATCGGTGTGTTTTCATTTCTCACTCTCTCAGTTTGTTTATGCGAATAATAATACCGAGCGAGTGACACAAAAACGAACGTTTTTTTGCACGTTTTACCCGACTCCGAGTATAATCCCGCGCGCGTATCGATGCAGCCGATAAATTTTAGTAGTAAGAGCATTAAACGCCGAGAGAGCCACAATGCGCGCGCGTTCGCCGAAACAAAAGCTCTCGAGGCGGCGGCGCAATGCGGTTCTCTCTCTCTCTCTGTACTGCGTTTACTGATCTATGAATAGACGAGCGCGCGAGAGGGTATAGCTTGATTTTGCTTTTATTACTTGCGTTTAATATCGCGCGCCTGATAAAATATTATTGCCGGAAATCAAACGCCGGGCCGGGTGTGATGCACACACCTTTCGACTATTTTCGGCGCTTTTATATATACCTATAAAGGAAAAAAAAAGTATAATCGAGGTACGCGATAGAATGAGTATTGTTACAGCGACGCGATTACGTTGTCAAAGTAGACTTTCAACGCGAAGTATAATTAACCCACAATGCGAAGCACCAAGGATTTTACGTTATATTTCAACGTAGTGTGTATATATATATATACGGTACGATATACGCGTGAAATGCAAATTCCTCGTTATCATTCACCCGCGCGCGAGCAGTTATTTCATCGCCGATATAAAAACAGAAGCCCGCGTGTTCGCTCGAATTCCCGGGGGAGAACAGCACTGCTGCTCTGTTCATTAACTCGATATTCAAGTAACCTCCGCACAATGCGCCGATTGATCAGGTCAGAGAATGAGCGAGCGTTCCATTGTCCTTATACACGTGTGTTGTGTATTTTTTTTTTATTTTACGTATATTCCGGTCGACCTGGCCACGCTCGCGTTGAAATATCGAAAAGGCGGCACAGCGGCTGCCGTTATTTATGCTCGCGCATAATAATAACGTAGTCGCGCACGGGCTTTTTGTCACGCATCGAGCGGAATTATTGCGCCGTCGCTCCGCGGAGATGAATTAATACGGAGAGTGTAGGGGGGGAGGTGGGGGCGAGCTATATCGATATGCTTTTTATCGGGAATTTTCGTCAATCGCCTAATTGCGCTCGTAAATCTTCGCGCGGCGCACGCGGGGGAGAGAGCCGATCGATATGGGAGTGTTGCCGCCGCCGGTGCGATTTTATTACGACGAGGTACTTTTAAGGGGTTTGTGGATTGGATTTTTGCTTCTGTTTTTGGCGTGAGATTTGGGCAGGTGTAAAGAGTATTTTATTCACGGTATAACTAAATAAGCGAGGCTAAAGCAATTTTTATATGTGTTTCCGCGGAAGCTTTATTTTTCTGAATTTGTTGATACGCGAAATAAGAGTAAATACGTGTTGTGAATAATAAACGTAAAAAATATAACTAAAGCGGCTATCAATTTTAGGTGGAAAATTTTTTAGTATTGAGTAAACAAGGAGTTTATACATATATGTTTGTGTTTGGAGAATAATTTTACGGAATCTCTTTCTGTTTCACAGCTTCGATTTTTAAAGTCCGCGTACTTTATATGTCTGATGTGTGTATAAACAAGGTTATTGAAGGGAGTTGATGGGATGTAAATTTATGATAATATTTCGTTTGGGTTGTTTAATATTACAAAGAAGAATTGGGTTTCCAAGACTTTGCGAAGCGAGTCTTAGTAAACATCAATTTTATTCAACGACATCTTTGTATATTTTGTATACTAATTTTCTTACAAATAACATTTTAGCTAGTATGCAGGGAAAAATAGTTATTGAACATAAGAAAACTTTACTTTCGTATAGTAGTCGATCTTTACTGGCAAAATTCAACAATATTTTATTAGGAAATATTGAAGCAACCCTTGAACAACATTGCCGCAAGGCATTTTTCAATTTTTTCATTATTTCCTATTTTATTTCTACCCAATATTGTAACCGTATTATTTAAATATTATTCCAACATTATTGCAATATTTTTAAATATTCAGTATAATTACTGATGACAAAAATATTTCTTTATAAATCTTTTAAAAATAAGTTTGCGATAGGTCGCTATTTCGGGTAGTATTATCTGAGCCGTACTAGTCTAAATGGCCACGTCGATACGTGAAATTATTTTTTTAAATATTCTTAAAAAAGTATTTTTTCATCAATTATATTTAAGAAAATACAACAATATTGGAACAATATTGAAAGAATACCCTACTGTACTTATCGTGTAGAAATTAAGTAGGAAAACTTAAACCTTGAAAATAATGAAAAAACGAAAAAAATGCTTGTGGCAATATTGTCCAAGGGCTGCTGCAATATTTTGTGATACTTATACATAATTTTATTAAATTTTTCCGTAAAGAGTGATAAATTCAAACACGATTATTATAGAATTTCCGGCAACTAATTAGAGAATATGTACAGGGTTAACATTATATGAAAAAGCTATATTATGTTACGTATATAACTAGAACATGATACTCTCTGTAATGAAATACTGGACCAATGTACGAAATTTCAATTGGATATTATGTACAGCTAGAGTAGTAAAGGTATTATTATGTATTTATGCTTTTAAACAAAGTTTACATATTAGCGAATCAAGACTTTCAAATTATTACAAGTTAAAGTTTTTAAATTCTATTTCCAGACATTTCGCGATTTCGACTAAAATTCATTATATAAAATACAATTTCTTATTTCATTGCATTAACCTGATTTTCAACATACGATAATATATATTGTTTATGTACACACAGGTAGTCTATGAACAATATAATCACATGGATCGATAACGCCAAACTTTCAGCCCCTCCGTAATTCCATACTCTTTCGAATCAATAAAGCCGCGCCTTTCAAAACCATCACCAATAAAGCCGCGCCTTTCAAAACCATCACCCAAATGACTACATATATACCTTTAAAACCTATAACTCTCAAACTTTAATTCTTTCTTCCTTACTTATTCCAGACGAAGCAGATCAGGCACGAGAGCAGCGGCAAGTGCCTCGCCATAACGGAGAGCAAGCAGCGTCTGCTGATGGAGGAGTGCGCCCCGGCCTCGGCACGCCAGAGGTGGGCTTTCGAGAACTACGACCCCTCGAAGCTGTGATACCGCGTGCCCCTCAGAGCCCTGCAGCAGCATCATCGACGCCTTCGCCAACAGCCGCCACAGCCGCAAGACGCGATGATGATGATGCCGGCGCCTCCGCTCCTCTGAGACACGACGACGACGACGACATTCCGATATGCTACGACACTGCGTATAGGCTCTGTAGCGCGTTTGTAATGATATACGACGACTGCGCTGTATAAAAAATATTCCGAGTTCTTTTCCTATATATGTAGGAAGAGAGAGCGAGAGAGAGAGAGAGAGAGAGAGAGAGAGAGAGAGAGAGAGAGAGAGAGAAAGAAAGAGTTATTATTATGATGATGATTATTATTATTATTGTAAGTGTATGTTGTGTATGTAGAGCGTAAGAAAGAGGGGCCGAGAGAGAGAGAGAAAGAGAAAGAAATGGAGAGAGCAGCTGCTCCTGCTACTGTCCCAGAGGGACGCACGCGCGCGACTCATCTCTCGTCCCCTTCTTGTTAGACATTTCTTCTACTTTAAGAGAATAAGAATGAGGAATGATGATGATGATGATGATGATGATTATGATGATGACGACGAAGATGAAAAGAAGTATATATGTATATGGTGACGAGTGATGGGTTTAACGCGTTCAGTTTGTGCGGAAGTGGGGCGTTGTGACGTTATACGGCCTTGTACATTTCTTGTAAAATAATACAATATTCCAGACTACGATCAATGCCAGTTTGTTTCTAGAATTATTAAGCTGCCGAGATCGCAGGAGAGAGATTATTATAAGAAAGAGAGAGAATGTGGGAGGGAGAAAATGTATGAGAGAGGGTGAGAAAGATTCGCAAGAAGAGATATAGCGCGATCGATTCGAGGAGATTATTATTATTATTATAATTATTATTATACATAAATATATATGCAAGGTGCTGTGCGAGCGAGAGACAAATAAGGTATAGAATAACGATTAGAGCGCAACTTGAGCGTGTATGTACGTAGGTATGTATGTATACAACATTCGGTACGTGTCTATGTGCGAGTAAGAGAAAGAGAGTGAAAGAAGACGAAAGAGTGACTTTAATAAATTAGCTCACACTACCTAGTTGCCAATTATTGTAACCGACAAACAATCCCGCCACGAGCGGCGAGCTCGAGCTCTCACGCGCGCGAATATCTGTTGTTGTCTCTCAACCCCGCGCGCTCCCCGTCCGCTATCTCGCTCCATTTTCGTGTTCTCTATATATAGATATACATACCGCGCACGTGAAATTCCGGGGGCAGTATGTATAACTGTTCACTCTCGCGCCTCCAGGACGACGATTTCACGTTTCACGGCCCTTGCGAGAGCGCGCGTGCATAAGACACAAGGGGTGGGAGAAAAATGCGCGTAATCAGGCGATCTCTGTTTCTCATTCTCTCTCCGACTCTTAATTACCTCCGGCCATCGACGGCGTTTCATTGTAATCGACGAATCACGGATTTTACAGAGGCGATTGCTCACCTGTCGCTCGTTCAGACACGGAATGGCCGAGAGTGACTAAGAGGCTGCGATTATTCCTGTTTTTCGAACGAAGAGAGAGAAAGAGCGAGCGAGAGTAATCAGCGTGCGTCAGGCTATAGTGCATTCGTTCGAGAAGGTAATATACGCGCTGCACGCTGTTGTTATCGAACGACGTAACAGAAGAAATTCATTTCGAGAGAAAGGAAGAGTGAATGAGTGGGAACGAATGATGCGTACGTTTATATAAAATCTATATAAATATATACATATTATACATACATATTATACATATACATGTAAGCAGGAACATTTTCTACGTTTGGTAAGGATGTGGCATATCGTTTAAGAGAAAGTGACATATGAGAGACGGCGCGAATCTGTGCTCTCATCGATGTAATATCGAACGTGCCTTATATTTCGTGTACATAAAAAAAAAATATTACGAGTTAGAATTACGAGGAATAAGAGGAAATAATAATTAAAAAAAAAAACAAAAAAAAAACTATTATATATTGTCATCATTACGAAGCGACGAAGAATAAGAAGAAGAAGAAAATAATAAAACAAAAAAACTACGATATCGTGCAAGCATTTGTGTTGAATAAAATCGATGTTGTTTTATGTTACGCAAGGACTCTTGTTTCTTTCTGACTCCCATTCGCGCATCGCGCATTCACACATCCTTTCCAACACTAATTACCCTCCTCTGTCTGCGCAAATATTTTTTCCGAACACCACAACCCCGTCACACACTTGTGCGCTTTGAATTAAAGCCTATAGTGGGGGCCTCCAGCAAACGGTTTAATTCATCGAGCGTAATTTCTATCCCCAACGATCTCTATACTACAACGCTCATTCGAAAACGAGTGAGCGCATCTATATACATACATAGGTGTTTCTCGCTTTGGTAAATAAAGTGATAGGAAGGATAGGAGAGAGAGAGAGAGAGGCAGGCGTCAGCTAACGAAAACGAAATCGCTCGTTATTCTAGCGCAGCCGCGTTATGAACGAGCCGGGGGGTGTCGCCACTGTTGCACCCGCCACCACAGCCGTCGAGCTTGCGCAAAAAAGCTTCCTTTTATACCTACATCCAATATTTTCGATTTAAGTATCCGTAAATCCCATTCTATTAAAAAATTTAAATTTTCTTGAATTTTAATAACATCCTCATTTTCAACGTCATTGACATACCACGAAATTACATCTTGACATAAATATATAATTTATCCTATATATATATTACGACGTCAGCTCTGATCAAAGCACGCAGCGGCTGAATGGAGGGCGCGCACGGCGGCGCCTCCTTTCGGATTCATACTTTTTTCACCTGTCCGCTATGCGGGCGCATATCATGAATGAGAGAAAGAGAAGCGCGGATATATATATTTCGGCGCTTGCGCTCAAGATCACTCCCGCATATCTGAGCTTGACCTCGTTTCTCCTGAATGGCCACTTCTTTTCATCCATCCATACATATACCCCAGTTAAAAAAAGCTCTATCCAATATTTATTAACAACCTCTCCGCCCACCGCCCAAAAAAGCACCAAATCAACCTCCCTCAATAATTCATTATAATTTAATTAAAAATTCACGTTCAGCAGCAGCATCATCATCATCAACGCCCTCGCACCTGCACACATTATATTACACACGCATATCGAGGTGTATAGACGAGCCAGGGGATGTGCGCGCGCGCGCGTATAGATCGCTGTCTCTGCCGGGGTAGAGAGAGAGAGAGAGTAAGTTCGATCCGCGTGCGCACGCACGAAGGACTCCCCGTCGGGCGTGCGCAGTGGCTGCCTGGGTGCGGACGCTTGCTCCGCTGCTGCTGCTGCTGCTACTACTCTCGAAGAACCCGGACAGCCGTCGATTCCACATCGTCCTCTCCTCGTTCGCACGCGCCACTGCTGCTGCTGCCGCTACCCTCGAGGATCTTGTTTATCCTATACCAAATAGAGTGCGTATCTATATACGAGAAGCTAGGTAAGGGAGGATCGAGATGAGGAGCGACGAGGGGCTGCTGCCACGCGTGGGCGAGGCTCACCACAGCCCGGAGTAGAGAAGGTGGCATTATACATCCGGAGTGTACAGTAGCAGTGGTGGTGGTGTGGTGTGTGTGTGTGTCGGTAGTCGCGCGAGAGCCCGTTAAAGTGTTCTTACGGAGCGCGAGCCGCGGCTGCAGCCCTACGGGCGAGCGGGCTCTAGGATCCGAGTCGTCGCAGCAACAGGTATTATACGCTTACATACACACACGATCCCTTGTACACATGTCCAATTAGCGCGCGCTTACTACAACTACTTGTTTGTGTGTGTGTATATACGTAGACGTCGCCGTTGCTGCAGCGCCGTAACGCGGAGACGACTGGCGACGAGGAGGACGAGGACGAGGAGGATTATCCAGCAGCAGCCATGCCGGAAGCCTCGACCTCGGGCTCGGCGATACCGCCGGATGACCCCGACCACTCGACCTTCGAGAACAAGAGCGGCCTCGCCGAGGACATGAAGTTCCTCGCGCGCATGCCGGAGCTCTGCGACGTCACCTTCCTCGTTGGCGACACGCGCGAGCCGGTCTGCGCGGTCAAGGCTGTACTCGCCGCCCGGAGCAAGTGCGTATATATATATCTATAGGAGAGGAGAGGGTGTATAGGAGTAGCGATCAATCTTTTGGGAGCCACGAGGGGATTAGGATGATCCCGCAGGGGGAGGTGGGGTAGAGGCCTTGACGCGAGTTTTTTTTCGCTGGGAGAGAGGAGGGGAGGTGTTTTGGTGAATGGAGGGTTGGTATAGGTAAATGTTTTGAGAGAGGGGAGGAGATGGCAATTTGTCCTTGCAAGGTCGATGTGGATTCGAAGCGGGGGGAGAAGTTTAGAGGTAGAGCTGGGGCTGCGGTACACGCGGGGGTGTATATATAGGGTAATGATGATTAAGGTCGGGGAGGGACGTGGAGTTGATTAAAATTAAGGCCACTGTGGGTATAGGCGCTGATTAGTATTTGTGTATGGTAGTTGGAAGAGTGCGAAAATGGATAAAAGGGAGGATTTAGGTATTTTATTGTAGATATGTAATTTCAGGTGTAAGCTAAAGTATTTCACGATTAAATTATGAATGAAGGGTGGACGTTCTATCATTATTTTCTTATGTACGTGTATATAAATTTTATATTTGAGATTTTCTAGTACATAAATATTAAAATAAGTATATAATCAGACTAACTAATTACAATTCGAGGGTTGATGAATATGAAGCTTATTACCAATAAAAAGATTCAAGCTCAAAGATTTTGTAAAAAATGAAAAATTCAATATCACAATCTAAAGAAGAAAAAAAAAGAAAAGCAGATCTTCGGCCATAAAGTAACATTACAAAACGATCCAATATACTCTCCCCCATCGTCCCAATACGACACTCGCACCCTCGACGCTATATGTGGCACCCTCCTACCACACTTTCGCATCGAATCAACAAGTACGCCTCTCCCTCCCACCGCAGCGCTCTACAACCTATATATATGTATATACAAACGTACTCTGTGTGTCAGGGTCTTTCACAAGATGCTGTACCAGGCGCCGAGCCCACAGCGCAAGAAGGAGCCGCCGCCCAAGGAAAACAAGCTGCGCTACTTCCTGAAGCGCAGCTCGGAGCCACTGCTCAATCTCCAGAACGCCGCGCAACAGGTAATTTATATCCGCAAGTGTCTTTATTTCCGCGCGTGTACATATATATACACATTGTCGCTTTCTTTACTGCCTGCGCGCGACTATGGCTTTCTTGGGAGTATATATATATGATGGGTGATTATTATGGTCTCTAGGGTATACTGTTTATACACGCGGGCGATGAAACCTCGTGCATATAGTCTTGAGTGGACGGGTGTGTGTTTGTACAGGTTGAATTTGTATGAAGGGGATGATTGATGGTTGTAGAAGCGGCGGGTTATCTACGTTCATTAATTATTAACCTACGTGTATAGCTTTAATGGTGTAAAATTGTCTGGAGTTTCGAATCGCTTTGGTCGTATCGTCACGAGGCCAATTAGTATTAAGCGTTTTTCATTGTTCATCCAGTTAATCGGTTGGTTTGATGCTTTTAATTTTTTGACGTTAAAGACACGAGAACGATACAATTAGTAGAGGAAATATTAGTATTATTTGACATCGTGACGGTACGGCAAAATTAAACTATACTCTGAGATAGATAAATCCAAGCGCTAAAAACGCCAATTATTAAAATATTAATTTATATAAAAAAAAACGAAAGAATAACCTGGATAAATAAAAAAATGTTGGCTAAAATATACCACGTTATAAACCACCGTATGTTGTGTGCCATGTAGCGGTCAGGGTTCAGGCAGGAGCTGGCTCCCATACAAGAGGTATATAATTCTATACCACTACTACTTCATATAATAATACTTACAGTCTGCAACTACGTTATATATAGATACTTTTTTTTTCCTTTTTTTCTTCATTCTCACCTTTTTTTTGCCACTTCGATCTTTAGAACACCTTGTATACATTGCTTTCCCATACGTATATACATACACGAGGCGACCATTATTGCCAGTCTCGCCTCCACCACCCGCTACCTCGTCACTCTCGTCCCCCTGTCATCGATGCAATGCACATGCACATATTATATACGCAGCGACGACCCACTTTTTCGTCGATGCATTCGTTATATTCTCTCGCATTCTTTGAATTTTTTCTGTCCACGAAGTAGTAGTAGCGTAAAAATAGACATAAATAGCTATATTTTTTTCTGCACCAGTCGAACGAACCTCCTGTAGAATTGAGGCTCTGGAATTTGAAAAATTTCCGTACAGCGGCATACGGCCACGTTGGAGCATTATATTATAGACGCATGCGCATGCTGCAGCACTAACACGTATATCTAGATGGAGAGTATATTACACACGCATATGTACACCAGTAGTGAGATATATACACATGTAGTCGAAAGTCCCGACTAATTAGTGGCGACTTGTCACTCTCTCTCTCTCTCGTAAGTAGCACAGCAACCACTATGATGACGCGCCATTAGATTGTTATGCATTATGGTTCACTCACTCACTCTCACTCTAGTGAGCTTGCGAATGGCGCGTCGTTTTTCACGAGAGCACATTAGCGAATTGACCAGACGTATGATGTGTGTGTTTGACAATTTTCTTTTTTTTCATTATTATATTCCTTCTCTTTATTCACTTATATTTATAGGTAATATAATGCCCTTTGACTGGATTAGATTACGCCAGTGTACCGCTCGTACAATAATTATAATTAATAATCGTTGCATTATAGGTTGATCAATTAACGGCTATAACAATTATGACTAATTTGCCGAGCAATCAATTGCTATAATTAATTCGCGCTAATCACAATTGCTATGCACAATAATCTACATTTAACAATAATAATTATAATAGAATTCAATATAGAATTCAAAATTGTACAATATAAATTATTATACGAGCTTTGTATCCCTGGTAGAAATGTTAACCCTAAATTATCTATTGTTTAGCTAACTTTATAACTAAAAAAATAAAATTCTGCATTTATTCGATAACTATGTACCAATTTAAAGTAAATTTTGGTATTTACATTTAACATCATCGATATTGAAACTCCTACTATACCAATACTTTTAGCTAGATTATACCATTGATACATATTCATTTTTGCGAAAAATGCTTCCATTTAATCAACCCATTACTTAACTATATTAAAATATCGTTAATTTTCTACCAGAGATACCATACCCCCCAAATAGCGATATATTTTATTCTATATATACATGCACAAAGCGCGCAGGTGAAGTTTCGTTCGCTTTCAAAACTTTATTAACCGTCTGAATGAACGACACAATTCAAAGCCACCCGCACGTTTCTAATATTTTCATTGGCCGCTCGCGGGTGGCTGGACGCTACACAACTTATAATAACGCAATTTCGAGGAAAAGTAGGCCGCTGCAGCCACGTGCGTCCTTGGATGTAGGTCACGCGCACGCGCGGGGTTTTTGATTGAGTTTTAAACCTATATACTTTAACCGAGCCGCCTCACGGTCGCACATCAAAGAGCATAATTTTCCTCCTTTTATGCCTCTCTCATTATAAAGCTATAAGTAAAATTATTATTATAAACTTTTGAACTTCACCTCGCGCGCCTAGGTAGCTATATAATTCTTTTATAACCTTTTGACTATATAGTATATTCCCGACTCCCTAATATCCTCCGTCCCGCAAATACCGCAATAATTAACATTCGCGGCCTTGTTAAGCCCCAGTCAAACCAGCACCATACGCTCATCATCGAGGAATTCGAGCCGGACGTGTTCCGCCAGCTGATCGAGTACATTCACACGGGATGCGTGACTCTGCAGCCGCGCACGCTACTCGGTAAAGTGTTGTTGTTGTTGTTGTTTGTCTCTTTCTCTCGCTTCCTTTTTCCTGCGCACGCGTCTCGTTTACAGCTCTGTAATACTATGTGTCCATACAGGGGTGATGAACGCGGCGGACTATTACGGGCTGGACGAGCTGCGCCGTGCCTGCGCTGGATTCGTGCAGTGCTGCATCACGGTGGACACGGTGTGCGCCCTGCTCGCCTCCGCTGAGAGATACATACAGTACAAGTGCACCAAGTCCCTCGTACAGAAGGTAATATGGTTGATTATAATGAGAAGATATAGTGGTTGGTTTTCGTTTTAGGATGTGGATGGGAATTGAAGCTTGATATAAAGATGTAAGAATGTTGGTAATTGTAAAATTGAAACGGTAATGCCTAAATAGCGGCATACAACTTAGCTGACAGGAAAATATATATAATAGTTGTCATAAATAAAGTTTGTCAAATTAATATTTACAATATTTTAATTTTTATTAAACATAAATATATATATAATATCCTTTGTAATTATAGAGTATTTGATTATATTTCGACACGCAAACTTTTTTAGGTGCAGTATAAATCATACAATATATGTATTTATTTATACACGTCGATAAAAAATTAACTTATTTCTATGATTGACGTGTCATTATGAAATACATTGCTTTTACGATTCTTTAATAAAATAAAACTTAATAGATTGTAAAACTCTTAACGACGGTCAATAACAATAGAATGTTCATTAAATGCAAGTGTTTTTATTTTACACGGGTAAACTTATGAAATCTGAAGCATTGTTCGAACGGCGCATAATAGAAAATAAAATATTTCATATTTTTAATCATGAGAAACATTTAAAGAAACAAAACGAAAGTGAATTCAATGCTCATTAAATGGTCTTTAAGTAGAATGAGTCGGGTATGATAAGACCAGAATCTAGATTAAAGAGCATTGTATAGAATAACTCCTCTATTTATAAATTTTCGTCCGAGCTGTTTATTAAAGGAAATTAACGCGATAATCAATTGCAATAGAATTGTCACAAACAAAACTTTTTTTGAAAAAAATTATTATAAACAAAAATTTTTTATTTATAAAAATCTTTACAATAAATTACAGTAATTTTTGGGATTTGAGTGTGCAAAACTAACAATAAATTATGCTACTTTATCAATACAAAATAAACTATATTTTCCTCGCACAATTTACAATTGATATAATTGTTCTTCATCCTCGGCAGGTCCTGGAGTTTGTGGACGAGCGTGGCAACGAGGTGCTAAACCTCGGCTCGTTCACGCTGCTGCCACAGCACGTGGTGCGCCTGATTCTGGCGCGCGATGAGTTGCGCGCCGACGAGTTCACCAAGTTCCAGGTGAATATAAATATCAACCTTTTCCTGAGCTGAAATTTTCATCAACAATCAACATATTACAAATGTCGTAAATAATTCTGTAGGCTGCGCTGATGTGGAGTAAGAAGTACTGCGACAGCAACACCAATACCGACCTGAAGGACGTGATCGGCAACTTTATCGAGTACATACAGTTCCACAAGATCCCGGCCAACGTGCTCATGCACGAGGTACATCCCCTCGGGCTCGTGCCCAACGGCATCATCGTCAATGCTCTGGCCTATCAGGTGCGTCTAGTTATTTTTATCTTTACTGGGTTGTTGTGAGAAAATGTCCAATCTGTTGAAACTGGAAACTGATGGAAATGATTGAAAAAGTATGAAAGTACTAAAAATTTATTCATTGTTTGTGAAATTTAATATTTTATTCGACCAATTTTATTACGTTCCATTCGCTTTTTCAATGATTCCATTATGAATACAAGCATATCAAAGTGTATTTGTGGATAAAAGTTTTATGGCACGTGAATAAATATACATTTAAATCGGAGTGATAGAATTTAATCCGCATGCGCGTATAAAAAGCATCTTAAATTAAGAATATACTTTTAACAGCCCTGATTTATGGCGTATAAATTCAATTGTTACGCGTTAGAAATAGAAATACATTCTGATACAGCATATAATGTTTCATTTCACACCTATTATTCTAGTTTTTTGAAAAATAAAAGGAAACTAGAAATATAAAATTTTGCATTAAGAAACACCAATGAAATCTGACAAGATACCTAACTCTAGCCAATTCGACCACTTTAAAAAATCTGTTGGGAAAAAAATCGAACACTCAAAAATGAAAATAGCGTTGTTAAAAATTAAATGAAAAGACTGTCTAACTGTATTATACGTGACGTGTTTACTTAACACTGACACTTTTCAGATTGATACTTTTGTAAACAGTACGTGACCAAAATTCGTAAAAAATTTTAAATCATTTATAAACAATATTTTTCACATCTATCGACTAGTTACACGTTCAATACAATTTTCAAGATTCTGATGATGTAGAGCTGAGAAAATGTGTACGTATATGTGTGTTTATGTGCGGTCAAATTAGCTACAGTAACCTTAACATGCTCCAAACACATCAGCCCACACATACATACACGCGTTGACCAATAATTCAACGCCGTATACACAAACGACACTGCAAGCCCCATCCCCACAGATCCCTTCTCTGCTGACCGTTATGCTTGTTGCAGGCAGACCCCACAAGTGTCGATCCAGGGCAGCTGTCACCCCACCGAGTGAGACGCCAGGGTCGCAGCATGTCCGTGCAATCGTCCCTGGACCCCTACGGCAGCAGCGCCACCCTCAACTCCCTGGGCAGCGACGCCGGCTCCAACAGCGACCACCGCCAGCACTCGGGCAGCAACTAACCTCTGGCCCCCGCGACGGCGGCCATCGAGGCCGCCGTCGCGGCGCAGGACGAGCAGTACCTGCAATGCACCAAGCACCAGCACCAGCCACGCTCGCATCACGCAAGTTCCGGGTCCGGCGCCGAGTCGCTCAGCATCGAGGAGGAACAACAGGCCCTCGAGGAAGAGGAACGACAACGGCAACAACAACACGCGCCACCGCCGTCTGTAGAACCGAGAAAACAACAGCAGCAACACGGGAACAAGATCATCGTGCAGGCGGATGTCGAGGTAGTGCCGTCGCGGCGGCAGTCGCCTCCGTTACCGCCGCCTCCACCTCCGCCACCGGTGGTCGTGGAACCGCAGGAACAGACGCAACAGCAAGCGGACACGAGCAGGTCGGGGCTGTACATCAGGATGGTGCTGAGGCAGGAGGGTCGGCTCGCAAATCTCGTCTGGCTCTACAAGACGCACAAGTTCTAAGTTCGATGTCACGATCATTATGATTATTATGTGTGTATATGCGTATATATGATATATACACATATAACGTGTATGTTGTGTTGTGTATACGCACACACAGTGTGTGTGTGTGTGTGTGTGTGACTGTATGTACGCGCGTATAGTCCATATACATGTGTTAATTATACGCGCATGTGTAAGGATATCTATACCGTCTCTCTATCTTTGTCGGTGTCCGAGTGATGCGATATCCGTATGCTTCCTATTTACCTATCTCCCATCCATCCACCGATCGGTTGGTCTTTTTCGGTTTACCCTCCGGTTTGGTTAGACTTATAGATTTTAGACATTTGACTGATTTGTACTCGGGAGAGAGAGAAAGAGAGAGAGAGAGATATGTTTTTTAGACACGTTTTGTACTTGAGAGAAGAAACGAGGGAGAAAATTTTGAGGTATTTCCAATACACACCGCTTCCGCAGATAGAGAGAGAGCCATATGTATACTTACTTATATAGTTTAGTTGATCAAGGCTGACGTTTAGTTATTAATCTATATAGTTTTTGCATATAATAGGCACTACAATACTGCCTCGTGTATAATTCGCTCTATAGCAAGCAAACAAAGCCGATGCAATTTCGACTCGCTCTTCTTCGCTCGATGTAACACATAGAGATAGCAGAGTTAACAGAAACAAAAAATGCATAAACTTTACGCTGACGCATAATATATAGAAAACGTATAACGAATGAAAGGCAGGTATTTTTCCTTTGCGAGACTGGGTGATGTATAACGCGAAATTTACGCAGCCAGCAAGAGAGTTGTACACACGGCGAGTCGTCCGCGAGAGAAAGAAGAAAAATAACAAAATATATTACAAAACAAATATAACGACGAACGGTGGGCGTCTATATAGGAATTGAGACATCTATTTTTAATACAGCTCTATAGGTAGTCTAATAGTGTCTTGTCGAATCATCAATCACCGGTATAACTTGTGTAAAACTGTGTATAACGCATATAAAATAGAGAAGTAAAACAAAAAACAGAAGCGCGCTTTTTCGACTCCTTATATATACGTTTCTCGAAGCCGTGTAATAAGCTGCTGCTACTGCTTTCGAATTCGAATCTCTCACTGCCAGGCACAGTATCGAGGGAAAGAGAGAGATAGACATACAGAATCAGAGAGTATATTACTACAAACTATATACACATACACGTTTGTTCAACGAGATTGTGTAACATATGTGCGTGCGCGCGCGCGTACTCGCGGTCCTGCGCGGCTCAACTTTTCATACGCACTTCTATATATGTATACGTGATACATATATATAGAAAAAGAGATATGCTATTTTTCAGACCGTATTTTTCAAAGGGACAAAAAGGTGCGCACGCGCGCGCGCTCGCGTGCAGGCGCAAAATCTGGGTTTTATTTTTTACCTTATATGTAAAAGTCGTCGCGAAAATTTTGGAAAGTTTAGCGAGGAATTTTACAAAGATGTCGCCTGCGCGTATGTATGTAGATGAAAGACACAATCGCTTTTGTATAGCACGATTCGAATGAGAAATAAAAACAACTCGTACCGTGCATTTCTCCTCTCCAAGACGTATGTAAAGTATAAACGTGCACATATCACAGACACAATGCACTTTTTTCAATTTCTATACTTTCTCTCGTCTCAAGAGTCTAAGAGACACGCGTTATATAATATAATATATATATATCAGGGAAGATGAAAATTATAGATACATATATATCCGAACTTCCAGTCGTCATATCACGGTTGCTCTTATGTACATATATACGTATGTACATTTGACATACTTCGACCATGAAATACTTTGAATGTTCAAGACCCCTTTTATTATAACCCTGCGTCACACCCGCGCAAAGCGTCTATATTATACATATATCTATATCCGAGGCAAAAAGAATATATATATATTTCGATGTTGCCGTCATATTGTTGTGTCTCGAGCATAAGTGTCTCAAGTTATACATACGCAGCCTTAACGTGGATTGAGCGAAAGACTGTTATAGTTTGATTGGTCGTGTACAAACTTGGTTATCGAAATTTACAATATTTTATTGTATCTTGTATAAAAGTGCTGATTAATTTTTCGTGAATCATAAAAATTCTGATTGACATTTGTTATTCTTTTTATATTTGACAATCCACTATCTAAAAATAAATAAGTTAAAAGATGATCACTGGTGCAAATAAGTGAAAAAATCGACTAATTTTTTAGCGAATATTCTCTTGAATATTAGTAGATTTTGTTACTATTCATATTTAGAGAGTACTGTGCAGTAACGTTCAATTAAAAAAATTCATACTTTTTGTGTTAGTCTATAATATTAACAGTTTTTCACTTGATCCTCAAATCATACCCTACAAATGAAAATACAAATGCAAATAACCTGCATGCTCTAGCAAAGTAGCATCAATTTGTTGATGCGCGCCAGACAATGACAAACAAAATACTTATGATTCTAATGTACATTTATATAATACTCCGTACTCATGTAGCAAAAAATAATGATATAAAAAAAAACTAAAGCAAATCCAATAACATTGTACTCGAGGGACGAAAATACTCACCGATATGTATGTATGTATTACCTGAGCGTGTACCTATATATATCGATGTTCACGAAATTTCGAAATCTGCTGTGTATGTACATGTGGATCCTTCGGCATTGAGTCATCGATAGGCACAAAAAAGAGTTGATATTATTTATAAGTAGAAGCAAATTTACGCAAACGTTAAGTTTAAGGGAATGTTGGGCTCATTTTAAAAAATTTAATATAAATTCGAATATTTATTGCAAAGAGATTTAAAAGCTCTTCGAAAAATCGAAAGAAAATATTATGAATTGAACAATGTTTATCGTTATGAATGAATATATGTAAGCATACGGATTCAACATCCCCTTAATGTGTGTCACTAAATGGCTAGTGAAACTTCTCAAAATGTAGATCAAAATTCATCTCATCAAAATCGAATGCATGAAGCTGGCTTTAAAATACCATTGCAAAATATCGCCAATGAAAAGTATAAGTACCTAAATTATATAGTCTTTTTCATACATACGCTACCTCTAAACGATGATTTTTGTACTTCGGTGTGACGATATTTGTAGTGAAAATGAACGCTTTTAGCACTATTTTTGTAACTGCGAATACCGTTACACTCAGATAAATAAATTTATTTAAATAGCTCTCAGCATTTTTGAGTATAGTTGTATATCATCAATCTCAACGTACAAATAGTTTTTCCATCATTTATGACTGTTCATCCAATACAAACAGATAATAAATCATGTTCATATTATAAAGTGGTGGTTCTTTTATTTTTAACCCCCATCCAATATGACACACTTTGTAATTTATTACGTTTCCTTGATTAATTAAAAAGCATTGCTCCTTTACACAAAAATAATCAACTACCACCTAAAAGGTTTTCATAAACTTCAGTTTTGGAAATATTTCATTCAAGAATGAACTGCAGCGCAGGTATAATTTTTCAATAACTGCAATCCAACAAGAAATAAATGAATAAAAATATACGATATTGTTATGCTCGGCCGTTCACATGCGATAAGAATACTGATTCAT
>JAPYZO010004987.1:0-14657 GCA_030522905.1 Torymus flavipes | reverse complement strand
ACATCATGCTGACCTATGATGGTATACGTACTCGAATCTGCAATTCGTAGAAACATCAACATAGATTTACGATATGTTCTATAGTTTAAATTTATGAGGGCAATAAAATTTGCCTATAAGGGGTGGGCGGGGCAGTCGTTGACTTCGAGTTTGACTTTTCGAGTGCACTGATTGTCGGCAGAATCTCTTCATATAAAAGGATTAGTCAGCTCGAGTCAGACGGTAATTATTATCGATGTACCTCTCATTGTTCTGCGTATATTATAGAGTTTCGACGTCGAAACAGTTTACTCATTCAAGCTGGTTGAATATCCGCGCAATTTCGGATTCTCGCTACCTGATTCTCGCAGCCAGTCATTACATCGATGAACGGTAAAAGTTGGCGTCTTTAAGTCCTGCCCCTACCATGGCCGCATTGTTCTCGGTGAGAAAAGCAAGAATTGAACGGCAAGCTACTCCTTTGGGCTCGATCGCAAAACAAAGCCGGAATCACCCCTTTTCCGCATGCAAATTTGTGCGCCGCAACGCGAGGGAGGAAGCGAGACGAAACGGAGCGCACAGGTCAGGAAATAAGTTGAGCGCGCAAGCGGAGGAGTATAGTAGTATAAGGAGCCCTTATATACACTCCCACCTGAATACGGCCTCGGGCGTGCATTGTGAACGCCGCTGCGTATACCTGCTGACAAGGGCCTGGGAATATTCTTGCGCCCGTGTGTAACCTGCGCACTCTCTCTCTCTCTCTCTCTCCAAGGCTTGAGCGGGAGGGAGAGAGAGAGAGAGGGGGAAGAGGGACTGCTGGCTGTGTGTACGCTTGGGGACCCCGAAAAACGCTGCACATGTCGATTATTCCCAGGGCTTCTTCGCCCACGATCGGCAGGTTCTCGCCCCAAGACTCCCACGCTTCTCTAGGCTTTTCGGCTCGACGGGCCCGTCTTCCGTCTCTGAGGGGGACACGGACTTGGTTTTTCTTTTCAGCGCTCCCTGCGTATTTACCCTGATACTTTTAAATGCGCGCTTTGTGCCTCGATGTCTTTTCTACGCAGCGCGAGTCTCATTGTCCGCGGCTTTGCGTTGCGCGCTGCGAGGGTAGAGCCTATAAATACAGTCTTTCGCGCGCATATTTTCGGGGAATAATTACTGCGGCTGAACCGTGCGCTTTTTCGTAAGATGATACATGAAACTCGATGCTTTTCGTTGCGGTTCGCTGACAACTTTGAAGCCAACTGGAAATTATTAATTATCTTGGCAATTTCTGGTTAGTGCAAATTCAAAGTCAAACCCTTTCGAAAATAATTTTACTTTATTTTACTTACATCAAACTAATAATTATCTAGAAACTTTCTAAAGAAATTTCGAGTCGAAAACTCATGTAATAAAAAGAAAATTCATTAACAGCGTGCTAATCGCGTATTTATGTTAAAGATTTTAAGTATAAATTATCTTTCTCATTTGAATGTATAAAATAATTTAAAATGCGTTCGTATACGTTACAACATGTGGATGGCACCTGCACCATCCAGACAACGTGACTAGTAGAATACCATACAGGTGCAACGCCTGCACGCGTCTTTTCTAGAAGAGAAAATTCAACGGCCATAGTACGTATAGGCTTTGTAAATGCATCGACCGGCGATTTCGCACTTTAGAAACTTTCAAATCGATAGCTACGTGCAAATTGGGAAAAATGTGTGTCACGCGCGCGTGTGAAATATACACTTTTTGACCAGCGTGACAGCTCTTGTTCGATCTTTCGCTTTTTACATATATATATACACACACACGTGCTCGGTGCGCGTCTCGACATCGAAAGTAGCAGCGAAAGTAAAAACGCCGATATCGTCCTCGAGCGATACTCTGACACACATATCGTCGCGAAAGAGAAACGAGACAAGAGCGGCTGAGAGTGGAAAAAGGCTGCGTAATTACAAGAGGAGAGGCATGATCACGAAAAATGATGACGACGTCGACAAAGACTCTGTAGTTTTCCAACTTGTATAGCCGAGAGTAAAACGTCGCTTGGCATAATTTGCACTCGAGAGAGTTTAGAGTAGAGCGTAAAAAGGCGACAATGTTGAGCAGCAGAAATTATGCTCTATAATAGCCGTGTTTGGTTCAAGTTTAATCGACGGTAATTTTTGATTGTTCGTATTACACACCACTCTCGATTTCTAAAATAAGAAGAGATTATCGTAGATAGCGACGTATCAAGAGAGAGTCTCTCACGCTTCTGACTGGAAGCACTTTAGCCGAGAAATTAGAAAACGCTCTTACGTAACGAGTGCACATGAATATATTAATTTTGCTGAAATTGCACGTGGTAGTTTCGTTGAAAACGACCGTTGATCGGACGTTATTCACTTAATGGGATTTTATCGAAAAAGAAATCCTCGGACACAGAGAATAGTGTGCTTCTCGCAATCCGGATTTTTGTAAGAAAAAGCTCCATAAATATTGGTATTTTAAATGCGCTGATATCCTCGATTTCCATAATCCAGAGCAATAAAAGTTTTTTTCAAATACGTTGCAACTATAAATCGCAGGGAGGCATTTTTTTTCATTCCCAAGTAAATGCTGGACGCGCACAATGATGCCTCGGAATTGGAGTATTTCCCCCCAAAATGAATAAATTACAATAGCCACATTAAATCAAGCAGAAATTGAAGCTCAGGGAAATCGAAAGAAAAAATAAGAAGTAAGTATACGGCAAACCGGCTGTCTCGCTGTTGATGCGCGCGACACAGGCGACTGCGACTTGCTCCCATAAATTTCATATTATCGCTGTGGGAAAAAAGTCGCGCGAGCCCTTTAAAAATAGAAAGACCGAAAAGGAGCCCAGTCCATTTAAGTGCGAAGACGGAAGGCGAGAGCGCGCTCCCATGCGGAAGAGGGTCTTCTTAGCAGCTGCTCCTGCTCTTGAGCGCAGCCACGTGTTGCGGCGAGAGAAAAGAGGGAGGCTCGTGCACGCGTTCACTCTCGTTTTTTCTCACCCCGCACGAAAACACCTTGACGCGTGCATGCTCGCACGTGGCGCCCTATATAGTCCGGGCCCTCCTCTATAACTTTTCGGCTGCACCGTGCGACTTTTCTCTCACGGCCGGTGCATCCGCCTATAGCTTCTTCCTTCTTTTCTTCATTATCCTGTAAACAAACTCGCTCGATGTAATGCGGCGTGAATGACAGCGTGGAACGACGGCTAATGCCCGCGTACGTATACCTCGATGGCTTTTTAATGACACAACACTTTTGCCTTTATTTCCGGCAGTTTGGAATATATGTTTAAAAACACTTATACGAATTCAGATTCCCTGTTGCATAATTCATGAGACTTCATTCTAATTAATCTTTTCTGTTTAAAGTTTTGCTTTTTTACATACCAAATAAGAGAATAAACTCATTTTTACTACTGCAGAACAATTTTACTTTGCAACTATAATTATACATTTTCGTAAATGCACGTCAGGGTATTTTTGATCCTCGGTAAATGACGTTTATCATCACGCAAGCTGTTCTTCTTCGGCTTTGCGAGCGCGCACTCGTGATATATTGAATAAATTACTGATAATTGCTGCGTATGCGCTCTCTCCTGCACGTACGAAAACAAAGCAAAAGGATATATAATTGCGAAAATAATGCATTCAGCTCCTCGCAAAAATCGCCGCTCGCTTTTGTCGGCGAGCGCACACGCACACATGAGCGCGACGAGCAAAATTTACAAGGGTTGCTCTCTCCCGTACTTGCAAAACCGCAAAGCACCTAGGCTCTCTCTCTCTCTCTCTCTCTCTCTCTCAATCTCCGCGTATACGCGTGCATGCGCATATACGGACAAGAGCACAGGGGCGGAGAGAGCACGTGGGCACGCGATTTTTCCGCGCGCTCGTGCACCTCCACACCCTTTTCTCCGTCTGTCTGTCTTTGTTGTTGTTCGTACGGATATATATGTACACGCGCATGTAGGCCTTCGCGGCCACGCGATCTCGCCGATTTTTGCGACGCCCGGAACAAAAAATTTACGACCCGCGCGGCCGAGAATTATGGGGCTGAAAATTGAAAAAACGCCCGACGCTCGTCGCGCAGGGCGACGGCACATTTTTGCGTCCGCCTCTTCCTCCTTCTGGTCGGCGACGTCTTTAACGACATCCGGTCGCAATTTTCCTCGTTTTTCACAGCGGCTATATACGTGGTCGTTGACTGTCGTCTGGAGTCGGCGCGAGGGATATGGCGGAGGGTTTGCGCAAAGAGTCAGAGCCTCTGGCGCTTTGAATACAATCGAATGTCTCGGCTTTATTGCTGTCAAGCGAGGGCTTGTAATTGTTCTTCGAAATCTAGTCGTCAAGCTTTTGCGCAATCTCGCCATTTTTCTCCTCTGCTCTTGATGTCTTAACACAACTCCTAGCACTCTATATTTAGTAGTCACGTGTCAGCTAGCTCCATTTAATCTGCATTCGCTCATTCGAAAATGAGCACTAGCTGGACTTGTTACTATTTCAGAGCATGCACGCACACATCATTGACTCGTACTGTAGACTGACTTGAAAGAGCTTAATCGGAACAAGAAAAATACGAGTACACGAGATCGAATATGACAAGGAAACATTCCGCAATGGTAATCCAGAAAGTCATAAACAAGCTCGCTAATGCGTCTTTATGTATGGAGCCTCGTCAATGGGGAGATTTTAGCCGGGCATTTTTGCCATCTTTCCTGCGCGCAGTCGAGAGAACAGGTTAGCCTTGCGCGCATTGGGCCGTCGATAAATCAGAATCGCGGGGGATTTCTTCACGCGCCGAAGAAGGCGCGACGAGGCGACGACCGCTCGAGTTCGCCTGATGCCCGTTCGGATTGAAAAGAGCCGGTCTCACCGCGCGCGTTGTACCACTTTTTCGACGCGTAAAACGCGCGCAGAGCCAGCGTTTCGTCATATCTCGCGCTCTCCTTCTTCACCACGCTTTGCTCTCCTTCCTTCTCTCCTTCCTTGCTTACTTTCCTTCGTTCATTCATCTCCGCTCAAAGGGAATAAGAAGGCGGTCGCGGGTGCCAGCGCGCGCGGCAAAAAAGATAATTACGCTCTCTTAGCTTTGCTTCTTTTATTTACTTCCTGTGCAACTACAGGGATTGTTTTTTTGCGACGTCGTATTTTCCTGAATCATTATACGTCAAGTTTTTAAAAATCAATTGATTTTCCATTAGTGTATATATATATAACCTTGCTAAAAGTCCATGAATTTTTTGATGAAAAAAATTTTACAGCTATATTCCCTCAATAAACCGGTCTATCATAGTCGCAATTCCTCCCAACTTTACGAGTTTCGCAAAGACGTGCGATTCCTCTCGATACTTTTTACGATAATTTTTTTTTTTTTCGGTCCCCGTCATCGGTGAGCCATTAGGCCGAGAGTGCGGCGATCGCGAATAGTCGTAAAAAGCTAAGCGAGAGAGGGGGACAAGGGTATATATACGGCGGTAGGAAACTGGCAACCCTCGTGTACCCACCACACCGCGGAGATCAGATTCCTTACCCAACCGGATGATGATCGCGAAAGCAAAAGAAAGACAACGAGCTGACGAGGAAGGGGGAATGGATTTATTTATAACGTTATTGGCGTCAGCTAAATATAATTTGTCTAATCCTTTTTTATTTCTCGTAGCATGAATTGCATTTGCAACAACACAGCTGTGTTTTGAAATGTTTCACTTTATACACGCCTCGGTTCTACGCGAGGAATGTGTTTTTAGAAATTCAAATTTCCCATTTATTTTAATTATAATAGCAAGATTATGTTAATGATAATTGTGCGGCGTTTCTGATGCCAGTTAAAATTATTTACACTGCACTATTTACACACTCTATTCTATTTAACTTTGAATTTGATAATTTTCCAAGAATAATTTTAAAATGACTTCTTATCTTCACTTTCAATTATATTCCAAGGAGTAAATCACACGTGAAAACATTTAATAACAATATTTCAGTTTTTACACTGTATTTATGGAAAATACATCGTTTTTAAGATAATTTCAAAATTGTACACAAAAATTATAGTTCTTACACTTTGGAGAAGAAGCAGGTATAGAATAAGAGAAAAGGATAAACAAGTGTTGAGAAATAGGGATCAAAGAGTGGGAGAGGAGAGGGGGAAGAAGGAGAGAGAAATTTGCGTTTCCGCTTACAGCAGCAGCTTTTTCTCTTTTTCCTTTTTCTAGCCTCCGGCGAGCAGCCTTTTCTTTCTCCTAGTCGTTTTTGCACCTTTCGCGAGCTCTAATGGAGCGGCGGTTGAGCCGCTCTTGTGCCTAGAGCTCACTTCTATATTTAACGCGCGTCCGCTCGATTTAACCTTTAAATTTTCAATTATATAACGAGAGCGCGCGTCTCTACCTGAGCAAGTGCGCGCTCGCGTCATTACAGAGGCATCTGCTCACTCGATTAGGCGTGCAGTTGTCTTATTGCCTCCTAATTACATCCCACGAACTATTTCCCAGAATGAATCTGTTTTTGATGTCCCTCAATGAGGACAGGAATGAGGGGGAAAAGCGTAGTTTTGCGAACGTCTATATACTAAATGGCCGATAATTAACGTGATGCCTTTCTTGTTGTTTACAGAGAGTAGAACGATGCGGCTTTTTAAGCGACGCTCGCATGACCAGAGCCCGGAGCTCGTATCGGCTACGCCCATTAGCCAGGATGCGACTGTCCGGGAGAACGAAGCCAGACAACAGATCGTGAATGCGGAGGAGGAGACGAAAACAGCGACGATGACGGTGCTGTCCGTGCCACGAAGAAGAAAGGACCTGCCAACGCCGGGAAAACTCGCCCAGCCCAAGCAGCAAGGAACCCCGTCAACTTTTTCTGCCAAAAGTAAGAGCCTTTATCTCTCACAACAATTTTATTCCTTTTATATTCAAATCTTTAATATTTTCTATAACGATTTTTAAATATTTATAGTTTCTAAATGTTTATATTTTTATATTTCAATAGGTCTTTCTACGTGGAGTAGAAAAGTGGGGGAAAAGTGGGAACAACTGAAACGATCCGACAGTTCCGAGATACTTTCAGTATCTGGTAGACGACGTCGGTGGAGCCCACATAGAAAAAGCTGCGGCGACACCTTGGACGATTCTAAAAAGGTAAAAAGAAATTCTTTATCTAAAGAGAATCCCTAAGTGCTCTTTGGTTTGAGATAAAAAATTAATTCTATAATTATGATCCTACAGTCTCAGAAAACACCTGTGCCATCGCCATTGTCATCGCCGGACTTTGCCAAGCCTAAGCGTATTAGCCGAGTCGAGTCCCTGCGCAACCTTTTCAAGTCCTCGTCGTCAGAACGCAGCGCTTCCTCGGGCCGCAACAACAAGTCCTTGAGCATCAAGGAGGAGGATGAGTCAACCTACCGAATGGAGAAGTCTCTGAGCGAGGGTATGCTGAAGCAACGATCGCCACCGTCTCTGAACGCGCTCGAGCACAAGTGCCACCAAATAAGCCACAGCATCCACAACCTCGAGCATCAGAGCCGCGTGCTCGATTTCTTCCTTGTCAACCAGTCCGCACTGAAGACGCGCGAGGGCAAGGAGCTGGCTCAGAAGACGCTCCACGAAACGGGAAAGAGGCCCTTTTCCGGCAAAAATCTACTCCATCACAGACAGAGAAGAGCTAGCGAAGAGGACTCGTCCGACGAGCTTAATACGAGCGGATCATCTACGAGCTCGCGCGAGTCTGGAGTCGAAAGTGTCAAGCGTAATCTTTTCAACACTAGAAGACGCATCGAAGACAATAGGTAAGCTTTCGACTATGAATCCATTGAAATAAACAGTCGTAATTTTATTTGAAAAGAGAATTAAAACTAAATTGCTTTTTTCCTCATTTCAGATGTGAAACTTTAAAATCGTCAGACATCACTGGCTTAGAAGATCTGATGAATGGTTTGAGATTAGCCTGCGACGAAAGTGGGTACGATTCCGACAGCACACGAGCTGGCGCCGATTCGCCCGACAGCGCCAAGTCAGTTATACCCCCCATGTTCAAGCCTAGCAATTTTTCCTTGATTGATTACGAAGGTGTTGATTTATCGCTGCCATTTAGCACTCCCAAAAAGAATTGTGATAGGGAAGTCAATTCTGAGTCTGAAAAATTACTCGATGATGAAGACCAGGAACTTGATGAGACGACTATCTTGGTCGCCGATGACACCTTAAACGCATCCGTGAGAACTGAAATGACCATTCTTGGGTCTGATAATGAAGCCGAGGATATGAGTGAAATTAAACTGAGGCCTTGCAGCTCGGACCTTGTGAAAACGCACTCCAAAGATTCCGGGATTCATATGACTATGGGAGAAAACAGCGATCAGTACCACACCCCAGAGAAGAAGCGACCTACTATCAGTTCTAATCACGAGTCAGCCCGTACTATCCAGAAGCAAAAGCTTAATTCTTTGCAAAAGAGCTTTAAAGTACAGCGCCGGCTTTCAAACGTGAGCATCCTTGGACTTCTGGACAATGCTGCGTCGCCCTGCAAAGACTCTCCGCCTGCTTCTAAAGTCGTCGCTTCTTTGGTCAAATCCAGTCAATTACAGTACTACAGTCCAAAGCGAACGCGATCTGTCCTTGAGTCCGACGCTCCATCCGAGGACAAGGCAAAGGTTAAGCGACCAGTCTTCAACATAACGCCGAAGCCACTTCCTAAAGCTACTTCTTCCGTAGCAGTCAAGACTCCGCTGATTCGCCGTGAGCTGAAAACTATGAAAGTCCAAGTGGAAAAAGCAGGCAGTCTTGGAATCTCGGTTGAGCGGTGCGATGCCGTGAGACCCTACTACGTAATTTCGTCAATTGACCAGAAGGGTGAGGCTTTAAAGTCGAAGCTCTTCAAAGTTGGCGATGAAATTGTACGAGTATCGGGTCGCAGATTGAGAGGAATGTCTCTGGCTGAAGCGAAGAATGCGTTGAAGAGTTGTGTCGGCACGGTAGAGCTGCAGATAGCCAGAGAACCGAATTACTTTTTTGGCAACGAGCTGAGCGACACCTGGAATAGTGAGGCAGATACCATGGTTCGCTGCAAGAGTGACTCTGATGTCTGGAAGCCCTTATCTAGGAATATAGAAGCTGAAAAACCGGAGAAGCACGACGAAAAACCAGAAGAGGACAATAATTCAAAAACATGTCAAATCATTGGCGCAGTTACTAAAGATGGACGTACTGTGTCTATCCAGGATATGGAATGTTCCGACAGTGAAGACCACAAGATGACTGGAATGAAGAAATTTCAGGTTAATATTATATTTATTTTAATTTTATCATTTTCCCCAATAAGCTTAGAGTAAAAAAGTCGAAAAACTAAACATGTATAATTATCTGAAACTAACTGATAAAATTTATCGTATCATATTATCTAATAATCATTGTTTATCCATTACAGATTCGCAAGCGTAGCTCGACAATAGGATCGGGACCTCGCCGTGCCACAAGCCTATCAATGGATCTGATAACTGTCACGATGGAAAAAGGAGGCAGCAAGCGTTTAGGCTTCACGATTGTCGGGGGCGCAGACAGCAACAAAGGCAAGATGGGAATATTTATCAAGGACATTCTCCCGAACGGCCAGGCTGCAGAGCTAGGGATGCTGAAGGTCGAGGATGAGATAGTAGCGGTTAATGGCTCACCACTGGAGGGAATGACCCACGCCAGGGCGTTGCAAGTGTTCAAGACCGCGAAGCGGGGCAAGCTCGTGCTTCATATTTGCAGACGTGATCAATCCCATAAACGTCACTTGAATCTAAATAAGCGAACTTCCGCGCAAAACTAAATTTGTTTATCACAAAAATTTAATAGTTCATAACAACATACTGTTACTTGACTCGACAAAGCTTTTCTAATAACGTTGCGATGATCTCATTCTTCGTTTTGTAAAATATGTGAATAATAATTTTATTGTTTTTTTTTTCTTGTGAATTTGTGGAAACGAAGAGATAAAGTATTTATTTTGTTCATAGCTGTAAATGTATAGGCTTCGAGGATTGTATAGTAGTTATAAAAGATGTTTGTTTATAACCTCAACGAGTTCATTGTATAGTACATCTTTTTGCGTATAAAGATACCAAGATTGTGATATTTTTTGGGATTGTGATAAATTTATTTTCGCGTGTATGAAAAAACTTTGTAACGGGAAGTCCTTAAAACTGAAGAAATTCTAAATACTTGCAAACATTTTCAGCTGAAAGGTATATTGTCTTGCCATTCATATATTTTTTGTTTCACGAAAGAATAATGCTTTGACATTATTCTTTACTCAATGATTTGACTGAATTTCCAAATTATTTAAAGGACTTCTCGATATCTTGAGTCTTTGACAAAACGTACTTCGCACAGTCAAGGAAGTCATAGTAAATACAAAAGCGATTTTGCTTCTAATTATTTAATGAAGTCTGTAATAAGTTTATCAGAAAAATTAGTCATAACTTTTGAGACATCTAATTTCAAGTGAAATTAAGCGTCGAATTCATTGCTTAACTGTTTCATATTATTCGAAAATTTCAATTCTTGTTTGAATTTATTTAATATGAACTTATGGGCTATATTTTGTATGGACTTTAAGCCATAAAAACATTATAATTCTTCAATTTACTTGTGTGTGTGTATAGAAGGACTCAAGAAAAATTTCGTACTCTACGCGTAAAATAAAATTGGTCAAAATCTGTTAGACAAGAGCTAACAGAATATTAGATTTGACTATCACTTTGCTAACTCGGAATTGTGCTCTTCGCTGTTTGGCGCATGTTTTTGAACATGTTTTTGGCTTTAACCGGAAGATACAATACAAGTAACCTCGTTATAAGTTCTACATTAGTTTTTTTTCGTCTGAGTAAGCTATACGTTATTTACTCAAAATGTGTCATTAGATTTGATAAGACTTTGTTTTTTATATAATTTAGCGTGTATTATAGAGTCGGTACGGTTTACGCGAAGCGATGTACTTTTAAGCTCGGCGAGACTGACATTTTATATGTCTACCTGAGAAAGTGCTGTGATACAAATTGTAGTCACATAAACTAATATATGAATTAATTGAAAAATGTAGGAAATCTAAAATAAATAAAGATTTATTAAATATATAAAATAAGCATCATAATCTTTTACCTATGTTAAAAATATTTTATCAAGATTTCTGGTTATAAATAGGGTTTAAAGCAAGTATTTCAGTTTCTAAACAAGATTATTTAGAAACAACACCGGACAACACGACGATAAATCTCAAATTGAACATATAACGCTTTTATTCGCACTCTGAGAGTGGATTTAAAAAAAAAATCCAACTCATTTCTCATTATTAGTTTGTTTATAAATTCACAAATCAATTCCAATAATATATACCAATATACTATGTACATTTTGAACATAATTATACTAGAGTAATATTAAAGAAATTTAAATGTTTTATAAATTTGTAATTATTAATTAAAAAGACTGCTAAGTATCCATACTTAAATTGTCACGTACTTTTCCTAAGCTTAATTTATTATTTCTTTATATTATTTAAAAAAAATAATAGTTAAAAAATGAAGAGAACACTTTTCTGTAGTTTTGAATGCACTATCACCCAGTAAAAGTTTGAAGTCGTAATATCAAATGGTTTTTGCAAAAACTTTTGAACTTTAGAAAAAACTTGTACTGGGTGATAGTGCGTTCAAAACTACAGAAGAGTGTTTTCTTCATTTTTTGTAATTTTAAGTATTTTATTTTTAATAAGCCAAAAACTCAGAAAAACTAATTGCTCAGTCGGTAATGACATGGCTATAAGTGACTAAAAAAATATAAAAAAAAAACTTTTAATAACTGCAAATTAACAATTCGCTCATCAGATATTTTGTTTGATAGTTTATTAGAAAATGCAAGTTACTGTTAATAATTGCTATTTGAATTTAATATTTGTAAATACTTTTATTTACATTTTCTCACAGTAACTGAAAAAGGTCGTTGGCATAGGTACGAACGAATCCAAATTTTGATATTTCGTCAGTATCGTGCCAAATTTCGACAGAGCAGGGTGACAAAGCAGCAGCCAAAACATGGATAATAACAATAATACCGAGGAAATTGAAGACAGGTAATAATAAAATTATACAAATTACTTGCGAAAAGCCAAGTGTATTTTTAACGTGGTGCCTCATTTACATGCAATAAAGAAGTTTGCACTTTATTGTTTTAGAAACATACAAATACAGTAAATATAAAAATACTAAGCCAAATAAATAATTCGATACCTCATCTGATAATGCTATGACTTTTATTTAAAAATATTCTAATATTCTTTCTTCGAAAATTGAAAATAAATTTTAAGTACGCGTTTATTATCTTGTTTAAAAAAAAAAATTTCATTTTCATCTAAACAAAAAATTTTATCCACCACACAGTAACGCGTCAAAACCCCAAATGGTGATAGACTCACCAACCCGGATCAGCTCGACTTCGGCCATCGACGAAGCCAAAACAAGCCACGAGTCCTCGCTAACCGTTCTCCTGATGCGCTCGTCCAGTCAGCAGGCCGGCTTGGGCCAGTGGCGTGGCCGCAAGACGTCGAACCTCACCTGCGAGGAAGACGAAGCGTCGGCAGATGAGGATGACATTCACGAGGTGCCCGGGGATGCGGATGACGTTCATGAGCCGCCCGAGGAAGTGCGCGACGACGATCCCTCGGTTCTGAAGCTGGCGAACATGACGCTGCCCGATGACATACTCGGGAAGCTGGGGGTGCTCAATCTCAATGAGACAGGCGCTGATGAGGTACAGCTGGAGATGCCCAATCACGATGACATCGCTGTTCACAAGAAGTTAGATAGGTATGGGGATTGCAAAATCTTGTGTTATTAAAAACTTGGAATTCGTGATTCTTAAAGCTGCGTGTGTTCTATATAAGTATTTAATATGTAGAATAATTACTTTTGGTAAAGATCCCGTAGCCATATTACATTATTACGTATAACAATGATAATAATATATATAATGTTTGGGCTGAAGAAATTCTGAAATGTAAATAAATGTAGGAAAATATACAAATCAGTGTATTATATAATTTTATATATTCGCCTGTACGGACAAATTATCCTGTATTTATTAATTGCTGGAATAATTGAAAAGGAATCATACATTCATCTGAAAATTTTTAATTTTTACGATTTTTCACTTCATACAGCATCATATATAATTTTTTTATCGTTATTTTGCTTTCATTATCTGAAGTTTCAAAATACGCCTTTGAAAAAAATCTTTGCAAAAAATTAAATAAGTACAATGATTATCCACGAAAACATCAAACCTACAATAACTTTCTATAAAAAAATATCTTCATAACAACAGGCAGGAATGCTTGAAATATTTTATTTCAATTAACCTTTCAATTAACATATACAAACAAATACAAATTCGCTATTCCCTCACAAACGCTTTCCTCCCACAAACGCAGCACGGTCTCGTTGGACGACGACGACGACGACGACGACGACGACGACGACGTGTTCTTAGTCGGGCCGATCAAGCGCACCCACGATGATACGATTCTATTGTCGAGCGACGAGGAGCGTTCTCCGAGCATCGCTCAACTTAGCCGTCACCGGGACTCGGTGCTGCTCGCCGGGCAGAAAGGCCTCTTCCATATCCGCCATCAGCTGGGCTCGTCTACGGTGCACAAAGTCGAGCAGGAAGACCAGATGGAAGATATACAGGAGGAGGAGAGTGTGGTGCTATGCGACAACAGCGTCGTCGATGTCAGCGATCTTAAGATTATCCGTGCAGTCGCCGAAAAGCACCGTAAAGAGAATTATGGAGGGTAAGTGGGTGGAAGAGTCGGGAGGTCTTTGTTCGAGAGTATTGAAAGGATGGAGAAAATGAAAAACCTGCGGTGAACAAAAAATTGTATAAACAAGCAATTCCGTAATATTATCGATTTTTTTAATAGCTTTTTTTTATATAGCTTTCTATGACTATTTGAGATTTTTTCTAAGTTTTTGCTAAATATTATGAATAAAAAATAATAATAATGAATGTAACAATATCGGTCAACTTCGCTGAAAAAAATCTTTTTTTATTATGTTTTTTTACGTTATGTTTCTATGTCGTAAACTGTAAAGTCTTCATTAAAAAAAAGAGCGTCCTAAAATTGAGATTTAAGACTTGTTAGGCTAAAAAAATCTTCACTCGTTAAACAGTGAAACGTAATTTTATTTACATAGCTTAAGTTACACATGGGTTTGAAGAAAAATAAAGTTTTTTCAACCAAATAGGTCTAAAAGCTTTTATTTTAAACTTTGAACAAAAACACCTATCCCCCTTGCATTTCCAAAAATGTCTACATCTCTGTTAGAGGTACAAAGGCCAATTGCCAAAAACCTTGAGACACGTGTCCATTGATTTTTTAACTGAAATATATGTATTTTCCGGAGTTTTATAAAAATCTGAAACACGCGTTTCTGGTGCTTTTTTCTTGTTAGTCCTAGTAGAATTCGATTTTTCATCCTAGTGACAATAAGTACTATTTCGATTGATATATTTCTATTCGAAGGTAGCACCTTTAATTATGTACAACAAATTGTAATTTTCTCAATGAAAACGTAAATTTTCTCCCTATAAAATCTTAAATTCCTTTGAAATCTTTCATAATAATATTAAACAAAATAAT
>JAPYZO010004986.1:0-10697 GCA_030522905.1 Torymus flavipes | reverse complement strand
TTTTTGAAATGCATATTGATATTGTAAACACGACTTGAAAATAGCATGATTTGACGCTCGCGCGCCGCGCTGGGAGAGTTGAGGCGAAACGCCTCATATTCATATTCTCATCAGTAATTTCGTGACCTATAAAATGATGTATTTGCGAATTTAAACGACACAGTATTTCGACAACTCAACCGCGTGACGTAGCGAGCCACTAACTTCGTGAAGACATACGGGTGTTGTAATTTTGTGCACTCAGCGTTTTTTAAATGTGAAATCGAAAGGATGATATTTGAATGTTTTCTAAATTTGTTTAAAAAGATGATTTTGATCCAGCGTCAAAATCATCTTTAACCTAATTATTCTGTATTATAAAAGAGGTGAAGTATGTCACGCGCATTAGTAATCGTACAGAGATCGCGAACTCCGTACCACTCCAGCCGACAAAAGGAGTAGCAATTGACTTTATATACAGGCCAATACGAGCCTATAGAATTTTACAGATAATACTTTAATTATTTAAATTAATTATTATTAATTATCTACAATATTTGATTCGCGAAATCAACGCAGTTATATCAAAGCTTACAGAATAGATCGAATTCATTATTTCAAAGTACTGGCGATTTTGTGTCAATTTATTGTAAAAGTTCATAATTTAATTCATAATTGAACAAAGAGTGAAGTTATTGAAACACAGCCTATTTATTTCAAGACCCTCACCAGGGAAAAAGGTAATACAAACATATCAAATAACTAACCAAATATATAGGAATAAATCCCATGAATTTCAAGACTTAACAGTTTAATTTTGTAGTGGTAACTCTAGGATGTTAAACTCCAATTTCTGTATAAGCGATGAAAAAAATTATTGTTTATTTTTCCATATTGTTCTTTATTTTTTTTAACCGACTTAATATTATCTGATCGGGCTGACAAAAATATGAATTGATAGCTAATTTCAAGACCTTTATGAAAATGGGCGTACTTTTGGCCGATATCCAAACCCGGCGAAGAAAAAAAATAATTTCGATTTCTCCATATTTTTCTTTTTTCTTTTTTAAATACTTAATATTATCCGATCAACTATAAATAAATATAATATATTTAAAACATAATATTAGATTCACTGATGAACATTGTGTAATGCTTTTAAATAGGAAACAACGAAAATATGCACTACGTTTATAAAAGCACGCTCGGGCCCAGCGTAAAAAGCTTGCGCAGTTGTTCGCCGCTGTCTTTTTAATCTTATTACTTTTGAGCTCTACGTTTCTTCAACTTGAAAATTTAGGGTTTTGTAGCTTATAACTTTTACTTTCGAATGGTGATATGTATTTTGAAGAAGAACATTTTATACTTTGAGAAAAATGGTTCTGAAATTTCCACTCGAATTTCCGACCAGAAGAAAGTTTTTGGAAAAAGTACAGCACCACTGGAAAGAGCAGGAAAAAATCTATTGATATATGTCTCTTGATTTTTCTGAGACTCAGAATACGATTACGAGCGAGTTGAACAGAGCATGTTTTGCACGAAAAATGCGTCGTGCGCGCCCGCTGGCAGATTTCTGGCGGACGCTTCCATATATGTGAGTATAAAAAACTATAAAAATAACTGAAAATTTTTCAATGACAACTCCTTTTCCCGAAGACTCTTTAACTGAATAACTGGTAGTAGTACGTTTTCAATTTTTGAAAACTATTACACTTGTCAATAAGCCTCTTATCTAGGTCAGGTTTGTGAACGAGGGCGAATTAGCGTACGCCGAAATTGCAAGTGCCGAATTTCGTGGTGGCCGAACTGAAATAGCCCAACTCTACAATTAAAGTAGATACAGCTTGTGCTTAACCAGCAGTCTTTGCTTTTTATTTTCTTTAGTGCAGAGTAGGGGGCGCGAGTGACCGGATTCCACATACAGAGGGTCAGAAATAATGACTCATGTGAGTTTGTCGCATATTCGCCGTCGTGAAGAAAGCACCTGTGTTTGCTCTTTGTACATAATCTACTATTTTGAACCTTGGGCGCGAACATCAACTGTTGATATGAGTTAAACGGGGGCAATGCGTTCCATTTTTCGCTCTAGGGTCCGATTCAGACAAAATAGATATTTTCGATTTAGTTATGTAAAGTGGGACTAAACGCATTATGTAAATTTTTAAAATCGCTTTTACGCTCCCTGTATCGTAAACTACTATTTAATAGTATGAGCAAAGCACGTCGACGTATCGTTTGAGTGTGCAAAGTTTAATTCTACACATAGTTAGACGTACTTTACGCATACCATAATAGTTATTTTCGATATAAGTGCGATAAAAATACAGGGGGCGTAAAAGCGATCTTAAAAATTGAAAGGTAAAGTCGCACTTTACGCCCACTAAATCTACCGCTACTATAAAAGTCAAATTTGATGCCTCGAGGTTCGATAAATTCCCAACATTAACCGTGCACAAAGTGACGCAGGCCAGAATTTTGAAATTCCCAAACTCAAATCGCACGACTTACGTGTCCTATTGTTTTGCCAATCGCTTACACGGAAAAAAAATCCTACATACTTCTAGTATAATATGACTTATTGTTATATTGGTACAAGAAATGTTCCCATTGCTGTCTGCATATATTTATTCTTATAAAAAACAAAGTAGTGCGTGTAAATTATTTAAATAAATGAATAAAAGATATATATAAATCACAACGAAAATAGCTACTATTCTGAATATTCTGATATACGTAATAAATGTTACAAACTGTACTTTCAATTTCATGCATGGTCTTAAAATTAAAAGAAATATCATTTTACCTAAGCTCTGACTTCCTTTTAATTCTGCCATTTCATCTACAGTCATATACAAGATTGTGTTATATGAATAAGGAAGAATATTTAAATAAGGTTTCCACTTAGAATAATTTTTATATTTTTCTAGTAAGAGTGCTATAGCTAATGCTATTTGAGGCATATGGTGAATAAGCATATCATCCTGCAAATCCTTTAACTCATGTGCCGCTGTATTTCTATTAAAAATTAAATTTCTTGGTATTTCAAGTACAAGATCATTTTCAGCAAAGTCTACATCAGCTTGTAAACCCAAATCATACTTAGAAAACTCATTGATACGTATACCGTCTATTTTTGCTCCATTACTTTTTAGCCACAAAAGAAATTCATCAACTGCTTCAACTCTTTTTGAAAAAATGTCTTTTCCTTTTTCCAAATTTTTAATTCTTTCCAATATATTCGTTATTTCTATGTAATTACCCCATAATTCACTTGAATGCAATGGATTACTACTAACTGAAAAAACATAATAAAAATTAGCTTTTAGGAAATCAAAAACAAATTCACAAATTATTTCATGTTTCAAAATTGTATTTTAGATTATAATGAAATGCTTCTTCAATTGATCAACAACTCTAGTAAGTAATTGTTGACAAATACTAAAATAAACATAACATAAGGATAGAAATTCTATTTGTAACCTGTAACATAGCAAATTGCCATATTACAATATGATTCCAGCTGACTTAAGGTGGCTTCACTGCGTAAATTGAGAAGATTAATATTATTTTTTACAACCGTTTATTCTCACGGTATAATGTAAAAAACGATATCTTCTAATAATATAATTCATAAAATAATAAAAAAAATTTTAACGAAATTTCAATATTGCAAAATTAGATATCGCCAATTAAGAAAAAGTTCAATTATCAATGTTACTCTTTTTTATTTTTGATCCGATTCAAAATTGGAAAAGCTCATTTTGTTCCTTGTGCAATTTTATAGGAATTTAACGATATCAAAATTGAATTCAAAACCTGCAAAGATACATCCACTTGTTTATAGATTCGTATATGCTTTTAAACAGTTGGGTTAAAGGAATAATTGTATCTTTTTTGTTTCATTTTCTAGTATATATAAAGCCGTTCTTGAAAAATTAAGATTTGAAAAGAGGGATAAATCAGTTTTAACCACAAATATCTCTGAAATTCATAAATGAATTCTTTTACCTTAAGAGCAAATATAATAAATAATATACAAACTTTACATCTTCACCAAATTTTGAAGAAACCAGAAATTAAAACAATTTTCTCTAGTTATCATGCACACGCACACACAGACGCACGCACGCACGCACACCCACACACGCACGCACGCACGCACAAACCTACCCGTGTCGAGTTGCTAGCCTCGCATCAGGCGCCTCCTGGTGGCGGATAGGGGAATACTCGTCAGATATGAATGGTACCGAGAAAATAAAATACCCGGGGTGGACCAAAACTAGCTAGAGAAAGGCATCCCGAATAATAAACCAACTACAGAAGATGTGCTAAACAACATAGTACCCCAAATGGGTATCCTCAACAAGGAGGAGAATCCCGCAATCGCTTCCGATCGCGGTGAAAGCCCCGGTGGTCGATGCAGGCTCCACAGATTTTGGGGGGAGCCAGAAGCACGATGTGGCCAATCAGGCTGGTGCAGATGGGGTAGAGCGCTTGGCCCCTACTGCATCTCAAAGGACGAGCGAAGAAGAAGACGAAGGGAGCCAGGATAGCGTAGCCGCAGCTGTCTTCCGAATTCTAAAAACAAAGATAGAGGCTCTGGTGGACTTTATTCAAGATAAGAAGAACATCCAAGAATTCAAGTCCATGGCGGGGACTAGCCAAAGAGCCTTAAAAGAATTCGTTAAAACTCGAAAAATCCGTGAGTCTGGACAAACTACCAGATCTACCAAGGACGGAACAAGCCAAACATCGCTACTTTTTCGGAAAAGGAATGTGTCACAGAATACCTATTGCGACAGAGCGAGACCGCCCGAGTCTCAACAGAGAAAAAAGCCAGGAGAGAGGCAGAAAAATGTTCGCCGTCTATATCCTTATAAGGATCCCCGTGACAGACACCGAGAACCAGGAATACCACCCAAAAGAGCCTGCGTGGACCATAGTCGTTAAGAAGGCCAAAAAGAAGAAAGATGCCACCAGACAGGAGCAGAGCAATTCGATGGCTAAAAACAGACGGAGATCGCGGCGTTCCGATTCCATTAAGATCAAGACAATAAGTAAGGACGGCTACGGCGCTATCATAAGACACATAAAAGGGGAAGAAGAACTGTCGAGTCTTAAAGAGAGAGTGACATACATCAGAAGAACTAAAACAGGGGAACTACCCCTGAAGCTGGGAAAGCCTGGTGTCGAAACGACAGAGATCCGAAAGGAAATTGAGTCAAAGATAGCGAAAGCAGCTGACGTACATGCGCTAACACAGAAGAAGTCTATCAATAGCAGGGTCATAGACGAGACCGTGATAGCAGAGAAAGTGGCACAGGCCATTAACAAGGTAATAAGTCTCAATAGCATACAACCAGAATACATTAGATTAGGGTAACCTTCTGCTCCCAGCTTTGTTGGCGAGAAAGTTACTGAAAAGGGGAAAGCTAAAGGTTAGCTGGGTGAATTGCTGATTTTGCCTGCGCCAGAGGGCATCTCGCTGCTACAAATACCACGATACCGGCCACCTTTCAAGGGATTGCAAGAGCGTGATCGATCGATCAACACAATGCTACCGGTGTGGCAAAGAGGGCCACAAAGCAGCAGAGTGTTCGACCACAGTGAAAATAACACAAGAGATGATGGAAGTACAGCAGAGCGATGGCGAACGTACTGCAACTTAACTCGAACCACTGTAAAGTGGGCCAAGACCAACAGTATCAAGACCGTAGAGACAGCAACTGGATCAGTGATGCCTCCGGTGAAGTGGCTATCTGGATGAGGGGAGATCTCCACATAACTAAAAAAATGGTAACCCCAGCGGATTGCTTCACCTGGGAGGTAGCCGGTATGAGAATATACAGATGCTACCATCCGCCAAGCGACAGCATTGACGAATTCCTCAGTTCTGTGGACGCAATAGTTGCTAGTGCGAGGACTTTACAGCTAACAGTGGTGATTGGAGGAGACTTCAATGCATGGGCAGAAGAATGGGGCAGCGCGAGGACCAACCAAATTAAGAAGGCAAACGCCGTGGAAGACCGCCTGTCTACTGGTGGAACGAGGACATAGCCGCAATACGACGAGAATGCCTACGAGCTAGAAGGCTACACAAGAGAACCGTTGGTAGACCACGATTCCAAGAACTTAGTGCCACCTACGCACAGAAGAGAAATCAGCTTAAGATTGCCATCAAAGCAGAAAAAAGAACGTGTTGGTAGGACTTCCATGAGGAGGTAGAGGAAGAACCTTGGGGTCGCTTATACAAGACGGTCATGAACAAAATAAAATGAAGGGAGAAAGTGTTCCAACATGCCCGGCCTTTCTCGACAGAGTCGTTCCCCACCTATTCCCGGCATATCAAGAAAGACCGGCGGGTACAGGACTGTCGGATGACAACGGTACAGATGAGCTGCCAGACGTTACCGAGGCGGAAATAATAATGGCTCTAAAAGAATCTGCGTTCGTAAAGCTTCGGGGCCAGATAAGATCCCTGGTCTGGCCATGAAAAGAGCAGCATTAAATACCCCTGGTATTTTCGGAACCAGGTTTAGCGCCTGTTTGCATGAGGGCATCTTTCCATCACACTGGAAGGTGCAGAGGCTGGTACTCCTACCCAAGGATGGGAAACCATCAGATGAGCCCTCCTCCTACCGACCACTCTACATGCTGGACATTGTCCGTAAGCTGCTAGAACGGATCATCTATACAAGACTGGAGGCGGCCATGCAACAGGCTGGAGACCTCTCAGAGAGCCAGTTTAGATTTAGGAAGGGTCGCTCAACCATTGACGTCATTGAACGGGTCGTAAAGATAGCCTCTGACGCTATTAAAGGCAGTTGCTGTACCAAACGCAGGTGTGCAATCGTTGCCTTAGACGTACGGAATGCTTTCAACTCAGGGAGATGGTATAACATGATGATAGCTTTGGAGAATCCGAGGGTGCCGCTCTACCTGCGAAGAATTGAATCGAGCTATCTAACAGACGGAACACTATTTTATGACACTGATAAAGACACGCACAATTACAACATTACAGGAGGTCTAATATTACATACAGAGACCATAGACAAAAATTAGTTGTAAGTTTTGAAAAAACTGCTGAAGAAACCACGAACGAGGCAGCTGAGATGGAAAGAGAACTGGCGATAACTGAAGGAACAAAAGACCATGAATGCTCTAAAAATTGGGAAAAAAATATTATCGTACAAGGATTTTTGGAAAACGTAGAAAAAGATAAATTGATTTATAAAACTGTTATAGGTGACGGTGACAGCAGTGTTTATAAAGTAATATTAGATAGCAATCCTTATCGACCATATGGAGGACGAGTAGAAAAAATTGAATGCACAAATCATTTGCTCAGAAATATGTGCAATAAAATTGTGGATGCTTCTAGAGGGAGATTGGCACATACTCAGGCTAGAGAAAATGTAAAGTCGTTTCGAGATTATATAAAAAAGAGCTAATTGAAAATTAGGCAACATTTTGTGACAGTAATCTTTTGATTAAAAGAAATTAAAAGAAATCAAAGAGATAGCGATTCTGCAGTGAATAGTTTGTAACACCAAATCATCAATGCTGTTCATAATTTTTTTGGAGATCACGCTCGATGTCGAAAGTATCAGGTACCTTGTAAAAAAAACAAATCCGAAAAATTTGATTCCAACATTGAAATCGACAGGGGTGTGCACAACTATTCGACAAGCAGTATTTGATCTAAGTTGTCATGCTCGGAGTTTACTGAAATCTGAAACCAGTAATCATGTAGAATCTTTTAACACTATTGTTGCTAAAATGGTAGGAAGAAATTAATTACGGGTATATCATGTGTGTTTCTTTCATTCGCAAAAAGCTGCTTCTCGCGGACGACGTGGGGTCTCGCATGTTTTTCCGTTCGTGCACGATTATCTCCCTCTAACTCGCAAACAGCGATGAGCGTAAGGTTAGATTATGTCGAACTCAGTCTTGTTGATTAGCGGTGTTAAGATTCTCGTTCTCCCCAGTAGATAATTAATTATTTCGTTTTGGTTTTTTTTCAATGGGATACCTGGACAGGCAACGACGAGGACGACGATTGAGATGGAGATTTTTAATCTCTCCTTTTCGAGGGAGCTGCAACGTAGGCAACATTGAAGGGTAAACTATATATATATATATATATATAGATATATATAGATATATATATAGGATAACTAAAACGTTTATATTTATTTATTTATTACATATATTTATTATAAAATCGTTCTTGTCAGGACGCATAAGATAATCCACAAAGAATAAACAAAAAAAAGAAATCCAAATGAATTATTGTATTCATGAAGAAACTTCTTGTTTTATTTACCTTGTTGTTTATTATTATTATGATATACATAAAAAAAGAGAGAGAAAAGACGCTTGAAGGTAAGTATCAATGCATCAGTAGGAGTTTAATCATCAAAGGTTAGTAAATTGGAAATTATAATTCTGGTCGAATGTTTACTTCAATTACTTGTCAAGAAAACTAGAACGAGCAATAACTTTTGGAAAAGATAATTTTTAAATTATGCATATCATATTTTAATTTTTTTTTTAGCTTTAAATCAATGTTAGATATTTCGCAAAATTACTATTGTTGTGAAAACTGAGGCCACGGGTAATGATTTTTTTTTAGAGAACAAAAAAAAAAACTGATAATTTTAAACTACAATATATTGTATTATTATTTTTTAGCTCTAAAAGCTGAATATTTGATATTCCTAAAAAAAAATATTAGATATTTTATTATTACGTTTCAAAATCAATTAAGAATGGTGAAAATGAAATCTTGTTCAGGCTTAAAAAGATTTACCTTGTTTTATTATTATTATTATTATATATATATATATTATATAGTTGTAAGAAAAAGCTACCGACTCAGCGCCCCCTCGCCCCCTCAGCGCCGCCCTCAGCCCCCCCACCCCTCAGCCCATCCTAAGCTCTAAGTAACTTCTCGCTACGCTTGACAATTCCCTTTTTTATGAAAAATATTGTTCAACTGTAGAATTCTTTATTGAAACGAATAAATATTTTTACGTTACCTTGGAAGTACTGTAAAATGTAACGCGCATTTATATAAAGTGGTATCCTTTACCAGTAGCACACCATAAGCTCTGCCAGGGAGCTTAATCCCCCCACGCTCATTAAAAAAAAAATAAAAACCGTTAGGCAGGTAGGTAGGCAGATGGGCAGGTAAGTAGGCAGAGAGGGAAGTAGGTAGACAGGCAGGTAGGCAGGTGGGCAGGCAACACATTAAATTGTTGAACAATTTTGAAGAATTCTGATATATAATATATATTGTAATATAATGTCAATTGAAGTAAATTGTAACTGCTGTAAATTTTTTTACTTATATGTCTACTATAATTTTTGAAAACTATAGATTTGAAATATAATTCTAATATTGTTCAAGTATTTAATAAGTTAAATATACTTGCGGGTGAAAGACTTTTTTTAAATTTATATATAATAATTATTAAAATATGGTTCTTAACGTATTATTTCAATAATTACATAATATCTCCAGGGTGAAATATAAAACTGTTTTTTATTTTTCTTTACAAAAGTATTAATAATCTAAAGTGAAAATGTAAAACCCTTTGGGTGAAAGAATAGAACAGAATTTAGAATTGTATCACTTCCCAAAAATGGGGGGTTGGCGAGCGGAGCGAGCAGGGGGGCGAAGTCCCACTAGTATATATACAGGATGTATATATATACTCACACACACACATATAATAATTACAAAAACTATTATTATAAAAGAGTAACGTATGTTTATTTAAGATGATAAACACACAATTAGAAATCTTATCGATAACAAACTCTCGAGTCAATTTACAAAACTGAAACTAAATCGAGTCGAGAACAACAACGAACTTATCGCTTAGCTACGCTTTCGTTCTTATGTTCGATGATGGTAAAAAATAACATAACATTATTCCCCCTTCTTTCAGATTGTCGTATCGACAATCTTAAGATCAAAGAAAGAGAAGGTGTTTTCTTCAAGCAGGATGATCCTTTGCACACGGCCAAAGGTCCCGTCTCTTGAAGAATAGTTCTCCTCCTCCAAAACCGAATCAAAATGTTATCATCTTCAAGCGGGCTAATTCTTGGCACACGGCCAACGGGCCCGTCTCTTGAATTAGTCCATCTTGAATTCTTGAAAACATCTTATAATCATCTTGAAATCATCTTGAAATTGTCTACTTTTAAGCGGGTTAATCCTTGACTCATCCGGTCAGAGGATCCGTCTCTTAAAATGTAGAATCGTCATTTTAGGTATCATTATGTCATCATCGGTGGGTAGAGTCTTGTCGGTAATTCTTGGACACAAGTGAGGAGTTGGCACACCGTGGTACCTCACCTCTGTCCCTGCCCAGGGATTTGATCCGTGTCTCACGGGAAAAACCACGGCTCAAAAGAACCGTGAGTATAGCAGAAGAAATTACCTATCGCGATAGGTTGCCAATCGATCAATATGACTGATCTTCTTTTTGTGTTTTGGTGTCTTCTGGATGCAGAAAACGACATCATTGATCTTCTTGACAATCTTATAAGGTCTTTCCCAATCACTTTCGAGCTTCGGAGTCCTTCCTTTCACTCGGCGAGGATTGTACAACCAAACTTTCTGTTGTTCTTGAAAGTCGGCATTTCTGGATGTTCTGTCATAGGTTGCTTTCGCATGTTTGGCGGATAGGAAAATGTTCTTTCGA